>JAHWXV010708459.1:0-19836 GCA_024586415.1 Phrixothrix hirtus | reverse complement strand
ATCTGCGGGCAAGGTCACGGGCACAATTTTCTGGGATTTTAGTGGTGTGGTGCTTATAGACTAGTTGGAAAAAGGCAGGACTATGACCGCGGAGTATTACGCTTCACTATTGGACCAATTGAAAAACGCTGTTCAGGCTAAATGTCAAAATTTGACCAAAAAGGAAATGATTTTTAACCACGATAACGCGCTTGCACACACGTCTTGGGCTGTTGCTGCAAAACTTCATGAGCAACGCTTTGAAGTGCTCCCCATGTGCCTCTGCTAGAGATACGATTGAATGTTGGCTTGGCGGTTTTCGTTGATTTCTTTTTACTTACGTGTAATGCGCTAAATTACCGGTGTCCCAGAAATCATGTAATTAACTCTTGCCATAATTATGACAAAGTAGGTCTTTTCTTATTTCAGACACATATTAAAATTAAAACGTCAAAATATACAACCAACAAATGTAATTTTTATTAGTTGCCACTGATTATTAAAATGTTCACACACGAACAAAAGATATTTATTGTGGAAAGTTATTTTCATAATGGCTGACATATATGTAAATATTTTGAGATTTAATAAATAAGAAATCCAATTTTGGTATTAATTTGTAATAATCAGTGACAACTAATAAAATTACATTTGTTGATTATTTGCTTCTTGCCTTAATTTAGTATGTGTGTAAAAAAAGAAAAGACCTACTGTGTTAAAGTCATGGCAAGAGTTGATTCCAAAATCACTGGGACACGTTATTTCCCAGAGTATGAATTGAAGATTCGTTCCTCACAAATTGTTTTGCAAAACTGGTTTAGTCGAACTTGAATAGAATTTGGTGAATAAATTCTTTCATCTTCCAGTCGTATATATAAATTAAAAATTTACATCAATTTCCTACAGTGATGTTTAGTTATTTGTTATGGCAGACTTGTTTACTTACTAACTCATAGGACCCGTTACCCATAGATGTGTTATGTTCTTTGGTATCAAAACCATAGTAATTACTCGTAGGTATCTGGTAGTTGTGCGTCGTCTGTGGATGGTCCGGCTTTGAAACCATATAGCTTATATCTAATTAATCAGCGCTAGTGTAGAATTATAAAAATTGAAATTATCTCCCACCTACTAAATAACATGTATCAAAATATAGGAATAAAAGAGATCCCTTGATCTTTATATAGCTGCAGGCGGCAAACCGCTTACTTCCAGTTAGACAGCATATAAGTTGTCTAGTCTATATTAGTGAGGATTCTACTATTTTAAAAGAACACTAGCTGGCAATGAAAATGAAATGCAGAAGAAGGCCATTGCGCTGAAACCACATTTTTGCAAAAGGAATATTCGGATCTATATTAGTGAGAAAAACGACCCTAATGTCGATATCGGACAAAAGCTGGAGATTGTGTCACTTTAAAAACCTATTATCTACCTAACGATAAATGACAAGAGAATGGGTAATATAAATATTTTTATTTTTTAACAATTCCCATGTACGTATACACCTTTGCGCCGCCTGTTTTCAATTGTTTTAACACATCCCATTAAAATCTTTCGGAAGATTTTCATAAAAACGTCCTGATTTATAAATAATCTTCATTCTCATATGTTTTTTTAAGATTTCATAGATAACATGAAACAATGTTCTATGTTAAGCAGCCGGCGTCGATATTTTCTGAGATCTTTTTGCTTTATACGTTCTGCAATTGTAATTAAGAGAATATTCTTTTGCATTACATGTGCGGTAATTTCTTGCTCCAGCCTCTGATAATTCTTAATGCATACAATTATTATGTTCCATGTTATTAATTTTTTTGCAGATTTTTCTCGGAGTATTTTTCAGGAATTTGACATTACAAAATCTTCAGTTTCGTTTCTGGGTCGCAATACGTACGCAGTTTAGATCACGATGTCAACAATTTTGGAAGCTAGCGTACAAATACTTTTCTGTTGCTTAAAATACAAGTGTATCGTTGAAAATGAAGCTTTAGATACTCCAAACCATTTATCAATTATGACAGTCACAAATGTCAGTTCATCAGTACTATTCTTCAAGTTCTTTACCGTATCTGTATTTTGAGTATATAAAGACTTTCAATTCTGGCATAGTTCTGATTGGACAATGACAATCCTGTTCGTACACTACTGTTTTTAATTCTTTCATTTCTTTTATGGCCGATACTTCGGGATGTGGAGAATTCTCGGGGCCTTTTTGGCTTCAACTAAATGGTCATTCAATTTGAGGTTATATTTTAAATCTGGCAATACTGTTTTCTCGTCTAAGATACATAACGTATGCTTGACATCTGTCATTAGTAGGCATTGATATTTGTAACTATGCAACAGTATTCAATATAAGAGCGTATTTTAATTATAAAAACTTATTTCCGTAATGAAGAAAATTTAACTAACACGATTCGTGTATTGCGAAATGAATCTGATAATCATAATTGTCCATCTCGCGCCGCGGTTAGAAAAATAATCGCAAAATTGGATCGTGCCGGATCACTTTTGAATGTGCAAAACCAATTCATCTTTGTGCTGACCGGTCACATGAAAATATGGCAGCGGTAAGTGATAGTGTCAGTGATATTCAGTCAACCTACATTCTTCGTCGTTTCCAGCAATTGAATCTGTCCTACAGTACCACGCAGCGCATTTTATCGAAACATTTACATATGCATCTCTTCAAAATCCAATTGAGCCAGGAAATGAAGCTAACGCGTCATAGACAACGTAGCGAGTTCGTAAATTAATTGATGGCAGGTTTTGAACAAAATTATCATTGAATGAGTACGTTAACATGCAAAATTGTCGCATTTGGGGCCTTGAAAATCCTGATGTTATTCACGAACAACTAATGCATCCGCCAAAAGCAACGTTTTCGTACGGATTTTAGGTCGGCAGCGTGATTGGGCCTTACTTTTTGAAAACACCTATGGTGATACTGGAACAGTCAGTGGTGAACGTTATTGGGAAATGATACGAACCTTTTCTTAGTATCTATTGGACAATATTAATGTGGTTCCAACAAGATGGAGCACCTGCCACACTGCACGGAAACAATACAATTTTTGTAGACAAGATTTACAGATTGCGTCATACCCCATTTTGGCAATCACAATTGGGCACCAAGGCCGTGTAATATCACGCCGTTGGATTTTTGTCTAAGAGGATATATCAAGTAAAAGGTGTATGCAAATAATCCCAGTGCTATCCCAGAGTTCAAGGATATAATTTGTCGCATTATCTATGAACTACCGCATGACCTATGCCGAAAAGTGATGGAAAATGGCTTCAAATGGGCGGAGGATTGTAGGGCCACTTTAATGTCAATGCTGCAGTATTATGCTAAAATAAAGATATTATCACTTTTTTAAAAACGAATACGTTTCCTTATCCAAGAAGAATGCGTTTTTTTTAATTTTCTCCGCTAAAACTTTTACCGATCTTGACCTGGATTGAACCCGTTTCCCTTGAGTACAGAGACAAAATGCTAACCACTACACCAATCGAGACCGGCGTACACTCCTGTTATCCTCTTATGGATTTGTACAGAACAATTTGTTTCTTTGGTTTAAAGCTCCAATGTTTTAATCTTAAGTAACCCATTTTGCACTTTTGAAAGTTTAATAACTTATGCTTTGCGATTAATTGAGTTAACTTTCATACATCTTCAATAAACATTACTACCAAAAACCAACCACGTAATTTTTTTATTTAGTGATTGGTTAGGTAATTATTGAATCTCCTCTTATATGGGGTATTTTATCAGTACCATTCAAAATAAAAGGTTACTGTTTCTCGCTTTTAAAATTAAAGCATGTTTTTAGGTCAATCATAGTTAAAACATTGATCTACAGTAATAAATAGTACAATATTCACCTTTCTAATTTGGCTTTGAACTTACAGTCAAATACTGATAGATTTTTATGGTCTTCATGTATACAGACACTTGATATATTACGGGGACGAGCCCGTCAAACTTTAACAAAATATCAACATTTGGCCTGCACCTTGGGTGTTTTTGTAAACTCTATTTTGTTGATTTTATTCGTTTTAAGTACAATACTTTAATATTATATCTACGAATTAATATTAAATTCATTAATATAAAAAATTGAAACTGATGCAATTTTCTGGATGCGCTAATTTTAGACATAAGACATAAATTGTTACCAAACCCGAAAAACAGTTTCTATTAACAAACATAAATATTAATTTATATAATTTATAAAAAAAGGTTATTTAAAATGATTACAAGGGAGGAAAGTATTCAAAAACAGTAACATAGCGGTTCACATTATATACGTCCGATGGATAAAGTAATAGTTATCATTTCGAAAATGAGTGATACTTCTATATAAATTTCGGCACCCATTAGCAATATATTATTATTTAAACATGTAGTGGTTTTCTGAGCATAATAATTTTGGTAATTTTCAAATCGTTGTAGGTAGAGTAATAAGTTTCAGTAACAGCCAACTTAACCAATATGACAGCTAATACTGCCCAGGTATATAAGCAGATTAATCAATCCTTAATGAAAATAATGTTTTACATATTTTCCAGAAATTTGTCAAATATAGTTCTGCGTCTGCTATCAAAATGATGCGCAATTTGTTAAGTTCTGTTAATCGTAACCAAAAATTGAAATTGTTAATTTCTTAAGAACATTTTGAATATTATTTCTCGGTTCACACTTGTTAGGAATCTGAAGTTTGCATATTATATTGCTTATGTGGTTGACAAAGTGATGGTGTATTAAATGTATTTAGCATCATAATTTTATGTATTCTTTGATTGATCAAAACGCATTTTATTAGTAATGCAATTATTTTTGTGTTTCAAAAGCTTTCTTATGTGAAACGTATTTATTTAATTTTTAAGTTAATTCAATTTCTTCTATTGGAATTTTACATTTCACGTCCTTGTTTGTGGTAAGTTTCTATTTTAATATTCGACTTTCTTCGTAGTTTTTGTATTTTAATTAAGGATCACCAGGGACAGTCTTTCAAGGGCCTTAAGAGATGATAAAAATTAATTATACCGGTAGAGATTATTGAATTTGTTATCAGATTTAATGACTTTTATGTCCTGGCTGAAAACCTTACGCTATTTATTCTGCATCAATTTAACTTTCATTCGGAATTAAATCAAAAATTAGAAAACAAGTTAGACTATTTATTAATAAATCAATGTTTGATGACTATTTATCTTAAATGTAACTGTAAGACACTAGTACCACAGTGTTTAAAGCCCTCTTCGCTAATTTTAATTATCAATTTTATACTTGAGTAAAGATAATTAGCCGTATTAGTAACAAAAATGCTAGCGCACTAAATTGATTAGCCAACTAGGTATTTATTTTTAGTAACGATTAAATTTAGTATCTACTAGTTGTTACTAATAGCGCTGAATATGTTAATCTCTTGTATACTATTTGTTTATTAACTATCAATTCTTAGAAATATCTTCTACATTTTTCTACAAGCTCTACAATTTCAGGTATTTTTTGTCAGTTGTTGAGTTAATTTAAGGTTTTGAATGCGTTTGAATTTTCGGTTTTTTGCAGAGGCTTTTTCGTTACTAATTATTAATTATTTTTTATTTTAACGGCGTTTAACTTCATATTTTGTTTTTGGTTTTATCAAGTGTTGTCAAATAAATTGTACTTTATACATTAATAGAAATTTATACCAAGATTTTTCCTTTTAATATATTTTGTATAATTTTTTGATAGGGTGTCCCAAATGTATCGAATAAATTCAATCCAACTTTTAGGAAGTAAATATGAAAATAATTACTGGACATGTCGATTTTATCTTTTGGTGATTTATGTTTTCCATCACCAAACAAGTTATAACGCCGTCGTTTTTTTAATGGAAATCCTATGATTTCGCAATGCAAATTGAATCGCTTAATCTATTCAGTACCACAATACATACCACATAAAAGGTACTAAGATTTAAAATTAGAAATAAAAATTTATTAAATACCAACAAATAAATAATAAAACAATTAATAATTTAGAACAATTATTCAAAATGATGACTGTTAACTTTTTAATAATGGGCTAATCAATTTCAAAATTCATTCAAAGCACTTTGAATTGCTTCGCCTTAAGTTTCTATAATTTCCCTTGGTATATGATTTTTCAACTTATCTAAACATCGTCTATTAGAGATAACTCCACAACAAAAAGTGCCTAAAAGTGACATCCAAAGATCCATCTTTGGGGAAAAATCTCACTTAAATAATTCCGTACAGCTAGTGTGTAATGTTGTGGGGTGTTATCTCGCTAAAATAAAAGTGTAGGGTGTAGAAGACCAGCATCCTCTTTATTTGGGTATAGCTCAGAATATTTAAATACGTCTCACATTTAAATTTTAGTTAAAAATCAGTTAAATTCTTAATCGTTTGAAGATATTTAGTATACGTTTTCGTCGTCCAATGCAAATTTTCAATCGTCCAATACCTACTGTTATGCTTATTGGACAGGCATTAAATTGAAACCTTGCTTCGTTGGAAACAATTGTCTTAGATGAATCCGGTTTTGAATCGTATTATTCATTATCGTTTCACAAAGTTCGACCGAGGGTGAAAGTCATTATCATTCAATTCATACACCAAACACGTCTTAAGCGAATGGTAATTTTTGTTTACAGTTCTATTGAAAATTTCATGGTCTAGTATTTGAAAGTAATCTGACGACAATTGGAATACGAGTTTTCCGGCACGCATGTTTGATTTTAGTCCTCCTCAGCTTAGTTTACATCCACTTTTCGCAATGTTCCATAAATTTTCTTTCCTAAAATTGTTTTTAGTTTACTTGCAAACAAATTTATCCCATTTTCTCCATATCTTAAAAACGCACGTGTAATGAAAAGAGAAACAAACAAACAAACGGCTAATGTTCTGATATTTTTTACGTAAACGAACTTTAACTTTATTTTGATTTATCTGCCCCTTTATCATTGAATATTATTAAATTTTACCTGTCACATGTCTTTTATAACCCTTGTGACAATAACAACACAAATTTGATAAATATGGAGGAGGTCATTAATTTCCAGTGAGAATGATGGTGGATTTACTCACTAACACATAAAAAATCAAAAACCATCTGGTGCTAATTCAGAAAATAATCAAACTAACGCCGTGACTGATTCTAAAACGACAGCACTGGAAATGCATAATCAGAAACCTCCACTGGAATTGCATAAGTAGGTTAGTAAAAGAATTATCGACCCAACCAGCTATAATAAAATTAGTTGCCATGATGCTTACATTGCAAAACAATGCACAATAATATCACCAATTACTACTATATAAATAAAAGAGTAAAATAAACATACATTAATACAGTATTAGCACACCAAAATTACATACAAGAACAATTAACGTTTCGCAAATTCAGTCAGATAAATTAATGCAATTGTTGGCCAACGAATTAGATACTGAATTATTTCAAATTTATTATGTATCAGATAAAACGATAGTTTGCAGAAAAGATTAGGCAGTACATAATGACTTCTAGTAAACTGATCTAAAATGATCTTTACTCTCCTACATTGCAGTAAATGTGTACTAACACTTTAAAAAAACTCACTAAGTATGTCAAATATTATTATTCAGTTTCCAAACAATGACGTTAAAAATAATATCATTTTACCTAATGGAAGTAAAAGATACGGTAAATCAAGCTATTGAACATAAAATTTCCTACCTTACTGGTGTTTACTGAAGTGGATACGGTGGACTTTCTCTTCAGATATGAAAATAGTCTTAAAACCATTTCATCATCAGGCTTGCACAATTGCACAATTAAATTTTAGAACGGGAACCGCAAATTTAATTTTCCCAGAAGGTACGAGGGTATTTCGATAAGTCAGGTAAACAGGAAACAAGCAGTTATTTTTCCGGCGCACAAAAATTTTAATTTTCAGCATATCCCCCCCCCCTTCAACTCAATATACTCAATAAACTATTCAAGCTGTTTAATCCCTACAGTAAGATAAAGTTTATCAAAGTTTGTAAAATGCACCTTACTTTGGTGATCACTTCTTCATTGTATGAAAATTGTTTACCACAAAACCAAGTTTTCATGTTGGGGAATAATAACTAGTCAGAAGGAGACAATTCGGGTGACTAGGGGGCGCGTGGAAGCATTTCGTAACAAACGTAATATATTTTTGCAGTTTAAATGGCTGGTGCATTATGAGGGTTAAAAAATTTTTTCTTTGCCCATTATGGCCGATTTTCTTTAATATTCTTCATTCAACTGGTCAGTAAGATAAAGTGTACCAAAGTCTGTAAAATGCACCTTACTTTGGTGATCACTTCTTCATTGTATGAAAATTGTTTACCACAAAACCAAGTTTTCATGTTGGGAAATAATAACTAGTCAGAAGGAGACAATTTGGGTGACTAGGGGGCACGTGGAAGTATTTCGTAAGAAACGTAATATATTTTTGCAGTTTAAATGGCTGAAGGATGTATTGGTGCATTATGGTGGTTAAAACAATTTTTTTTGCCCATTATGGCCGATTTTCTTTGATATTCTTCATTCAACTGGTCCACCAACGATGAATATGCTTTCCTGTTATTGTTGTACCTTTCTGAAGGTAGTCAATGAAAATCAACCCACAGTGCACTTGAGCGAGCTTCTACCTAATGTTTCAGTTGATTTTTGGATTCCGAAGTCTAGTGGTGGATCTAGACCTCATTAAAAGTAATAAATCGACGCTAAAATTCAGATGTATTACGATTAAACGTTTTAAACAATACTCCGAAATTGTTGAACGATTACGTTGTGGGCTACTGTTAACAAATGCGGCGCCCATTTGCAAAAAGATTTTTCATATCCAAATTATTATGTAAAATTAAAATCACTGCACCAATCGATAAGTTTAAATACTTCATCAACACACGCAGCTTCACTTTTCTTATAATTTCTAGTGTTCGGCCATCTTTTGGCCTGCTAGACCGCTCAGCAGCAGCACGAACATTCGTACGACCACAACGAAAATCATTAAACCACTTGTATCATTTTAGTTGATGGAGCAGAGTCCGGATAATGTTGACAGGCTTTTGTTTTGTTTTTGTTGTTTTTCTACCCATAAAATAATGTTTAATAAGAACGCGAAAATCATTTTTTCCGTTACAATGTATCTAATACAAGTTATTTGCTTTAAATGGCTGTCAAATACCAACTAATCTGCAGATGTTCTTGAAAATTGGTACTTCGCCATATGAAAGAATGCATTTTAACAAATTACATTGATTTTTCTAGAAGCGCCATCTCTTGCATTTTTACCTAAACTAGCCTCATATACGGAAATGTTTGTTCAATTTTACATCATTTCAACATTCTGTACTTATCCTAAGTTAAAAATAAATCTACTGTGAAATCCTACGCGGAATTATTCTGCATATGACATGTGTTTTACTTAATTGAACTTATAACAAACTATGGATTTTATGGCATATTTGTTTAATAAATCCGTTCAGTATTAATTTTAGTTGCAACAGTGGGAAACTAAAAAAATTTTTACATTATTTAATTAGTTCGCTGTATGCAGGACAATTCCATACGAAAGGGTGCTGAGATGCGAAATCGACCATTTTCATTGCAGTTTTCTCACAATCTTCATCATTTAAAATTCGCAACCTTATTAGAAATCATCCTCTAAGCTTCACAAATTATTTTAAATAGAAGTTGCAAATATAACAAATTTGCATGCGTAGTTGTGTCTTCCTTTACTAGATATTGTGGATGTAATAATCACAACGAATATTAGTCAGATAATTTGCGATGGTCATTAGTTTCAAATATTATTAATTTTGTTTATTACATAGCTATTATGCATCTTCTGTAGTCCGCTACGTTGCCGCTCTAAAGACTCTAAATGCCCAACTCTAATTATGGAATCAAACGCTGCTAATTATTTGAAAGCCTTTTCAAAAACTCAAATAATTTAAACTTAGTCAAAAGCTTTAAATTAACTCAATAAGTGAACCAAAAAACTCAAATAAGGGCAATGTTAGTGAGTGCAATAAAATGCTTAAAACAATTTGTGCTTGACAAGGACCATAGCTAATTTCTTCGAAGCGTTGAGTTTACACAAAGTTTTGGCTTCAGACATTTCTTCTTCAGTTTTAGAGTTAATTTAGAGCCTTTGGCAAAGTTTTAGATTTTTGCAAAAGCTTGTTTTCAACTAATTAATTATTTTTATTTTATCAGCCTTTGATTCCATAATAAGAGTTTGGTGTATATAAAGATGCCACATATTAGAATGTTTATTTAACGCTTTTTGGTCAAATCTAGGATTAATTCAACAGAAATTGATTAACACCATTTTGTAGCTATTTAATTTATGGCATAAACTAAGAGGTACGGTTAATTTTCGGTAGTAAGAATTTGGTAGACTGTAGTACCTTAAATTATGTTTTGAACTGCAGGATTTAGGAAATATCAGTTTGTGATTCTTGGTTAGGTCAGAATTCCAAAATATAGCATTTGTCGAACTGCCGAAAGAAGTTCTAAGAAAACATGTTCAGAACAGTATTACTGAAGTATAACCGAATTTTGTCAAAAACCGTAGTTCCTACTTTAAAGAATGCACATTTTTTTAGTGCTTACAATAATATTAATTTGTATTTCGAATTTTTGCAAGTTCAACTTGATTTTCGTAAAATGAGTTATCATTTCTTAAACTAAATAAGAGAAGAAAGAGTGCAACGGATTTTGGATACACTCAAACACTCAAGTGAATTTACTGTTACTAAAATTTTAGTGAATTCTGTAGCAACTACACATAGTAATTGATTCCTTACCTAAACCTTTATTTAAAAAAATTTTGAACCTTGTAGCATATTCTTGATAGATTCACTCAAAGATGCGCTAGTGCTAGTCCTAATGTTTGCAAAACTGTGTGAAAAAGTGAATTATTTAGCTATCTCTTAATGGGCAGAAACGCTAGAAACGCTAAGTCAATGCGGCGCGCCACATTCCTACATTGCTGACTTCGTCGATTAATTTTTTATACTAAAATTAACATCAGATATTAATTTGATTTAATGCCGTAAATCGAAGGGACGAGTTTTGCTTTTAATTATTTAAAATAGCAACTATAATGGATAAATGCGACATATGACCTTTTACCTTTACATTAGATTATGATAAATATATACGTTATCTATTTTAGGTTAAGTATGGAAATTAATAGTGAAATTGTTTTAAAAGGCAGTTTGTTTCAAAAATAAGTCGCTAAAGTACAACGTCGTTAAATAAAGTTAAAAACGATATATTAAACAAAAGTGCAGCGTTACCAAAGACAAAAACGCCTAAGGTAATTTGGCAATTTACAAATTTGCATGTGCAGCTGTTTAGAATGAGTTAATGATGTTTTGGGCTAAACTGTATGGTAATTACTATATAAAGTTTAACACGCCTGGTTTCTGTGTACACACACTGTATGCAAATGGTACGTTGTCAGTAGATTGAATCGCTAGCATATTGCTTGTACATAAGGAGTTTTACAGCTTTCTGTGGCATACTTTACCCGCCGGCTACATTTTTATTTTGGAACGTTTAAGCACGAACCATTATATACATATACACGTATTAGTTAAATAAATATTGACGGGTATACTTTTTCTAACGTCCAAATTTATTTTTAATTCTTAGCCTACTTTTAATTTAATCTTGATAAAAAGTTACCAAAAAAGTCTGTAAGTACTTAATTGTAAGATTACTGGTAATAATAGGATAGTAAAAGATCTAATCACTTTTTAATTTTTACTTTAACCGCGTTATGATAATGATCAGATTTTTATTATTCCAATTAAAGACGCCTTTTTAAATGGGGTAACTTAAAACACACAACACCTATTACTAGTAATTAATTTCACATTATTACACTTAAAAGGCATCATTTAGCAATTTAAGGGCAGAGAAACTTTTTCTGGAAGGAATAAATGGGTGAAGATAAGTGCGTCTTCAGATATTCTGATATAATTTAGGACAGAAGAATTATAAGTTTCGATTATTACATACTTACTGCATAAAGGATATATTTTGTCCTTTTTATTTCTTTTAATATAAAACAAAGTGTATTAATTAAAGAATTGTAAAAGTTGTTATAATTAGATATGGGAAGTGTCAAAAATTAAATCTAAACGCCTTAAAGCTTAACCTTGAAGCAACAACCTGTTCATTAAATTACGACTGAAAATGTGAGTTGCAGCCAAGATGAGTAAATGAAAGCGGAACACAGAATGAAAGCGAGAAGACATTCCAAAGCTTATTAAGCGCCGCGACGCCGCGCTCTGATTGGTCGTTAGACTGAAGTGATTAGTAGGCGAGACTGACGCCGGAGAGCATGACCTAACACAACATTGTTCGACTTACTCAAATCAATTAATGCATTTGTAAGTATGTCACTACATTTAACTTTTTACTAATTGAAAATTTATTTACAAAAATGGAACATACCTTACTTCTTGCTGTACGGTCATTTAATGCAACCTATTAGATGAAAATTGATGCACTTATTCGCACACTTCTGGAAAGGCTAAAGGATAATACAAGGAAAACATTTATAAAACTTAAAAATAACAAAAAATATTTTGGCGTGACAATAAAGTATTTAAAAAGTTTATTTGTTGGATTTACAATAAGACAAACAATTTGATATTTAAAGAAGTTGTGAAGAGGCAATAGATTGGAACTTGAATGGGCTACGGAAGAAAGGCGAATGTTGAGCTGTGGAAGATGTGCGTCTTCGACGTCGCGACTTAGGTACACATGTGGTTCGTTATAGTAAAGACATGTAAAGAAGTCTATCTTAGTTGCTTTACCGGAAAATGGATGTTGAAGAAGGAAAACCTTAGAGGTTTCCTAGAAAACGCGGCAGAGTTTATCCGAAACTAAGAAAGTTGCGTTCAACGCTTATGTTATCCCCACCCCCTATTTGCGCATGGCCAAAATGGCTGCGTCGCGACGTCACCCCATCAACAGAAAAGCTCATTTAATGCAATGTTTTGCTTGTAATTACAGACATTAGGTACAATTGAGACCATATTGGTTTTTTTTTTGTATTTCAATGTGCTATTTAGAGTTTTATATCTGTGCAGAAATTGTTAGCCAATTAGTGTAAGTATTTTGTCCTGATATTTCTTTCCTTTTCTATCGATTTTATTTCCGGTAGAAGTATTCGTTGATAAACATAATGGCGATGCCTTGATCGTTAAATTAGTAGTCACAGTATAATGTATTGTTAAAACTAAAGGTACGCAATTAATTACTAAACATGACCATTTTATTGTTTACATATCTAAATGTAATTGATCGTGCAGCCGCTTAACGTTAATTGTATAATTTGGGGATAATTGGAGCTGTATTTGATTATTAGTTATAATTGGTCGGTTACCTTAAATCAATTAGGTTAGTTAAACACAATGAAAATAGTTACATAATTAATTAGGTCTATCAAATTAAACTTAATTAGGCGCACTATAAGAATCAATTTGCAACTAATTTTATTTTATTAGGAATGTATGAGTTATTCAAATAATTAACTTATTCACGTGCTTGCGTTAAATTAACAAACTTTTTAAATGTTTACATAATTTAATGTTCATTTCCAGATCGTTTGAAAGCATACGCTTCATTTAAAGAAAAAAACGTATAACACCATAACAATTGCAAGTGATTCAAAATAAACAAATGAAATAATTGATAGTACCCTGCAAGTTGCTATCTTTGCAAAATAATCTTATGCAAACTAAAATACGTACTTTTAAGTTTTAATTAATAGCATTTCGGTTACATTTGCATGTTGGAAAATCTTTATTGAAATAGAAATTCCATGTAGTTGTTTTATTTTTGCACCGATTGTAAAGTAAGGGTAATTTAGATGCATCAATCCATTCTTTCTGTTCAATTGAAGCTGATTTGAATAAAGAAACTGAAGTAACAACAGCCGTTACATACTGGTTGTATAATCCAGGTATGCGTTCTTTCTATACGGTTTTAAACTCGCCATGCAAATGACGTCAAGGGGTGTTTGACAGTTTCTGAATTATATTTAAATAAGGTCGCAGACCCCGATTGAGGCCTATTCTGTTCATAATTTATCATTTTTCACAATCCTCTCGTTACCTGTTATGAGAATTCTCACATTCCCTTTCATTTTAACCCCTTGATTATAATAACATATGCAGATGTTGTCTCAGTACTACCTGCTGACTTCTTTGCATATGGTCTACCTTACGTCTAAGTGTCTGGTACCCTTTCTTAAGCATTATGTAACCTCAGGTAGCTACCCTCGTTTTGTATGAAGATAGACTGTCAATAGGACCTAATGAAAGCAAGGGTCGCTCTACAACTGCCGTGTATGCAAAGGCAGCTTTACTTAATTTGAATACAGCAGTTCCTCTTCCGGACTAACCCTCTCGGCCCGTGTGATTTATGTTCAAGGTTCAGATGGGATAGACGCGTCAGTTGGTCGACCTGAATCTCCAAAGGTCGACTACTACAAACTATTTTGTGGCAGCTTGTAACCAACACATCTAAGAAGTTAATTAGAAGATGCTAATTGCTATAACTAATGTGAACTGGAAGTTAATTTGTTATATTTTCTTTTACAGAACGATAAAATTAATTGTTGTAAAATGCTGATAGATCGCGCTCTATAAATTACTAGATATAATAAATTTGGAGTTTTTAATTTAATATTATTAAAATCTATTAAATATAAATGTTTGATAATAATCACAGTTGTTTCCTTGCAAGGTAAAAATTTTAATCGCTAAATCAGGTATGATAATTAATATGTTGTTAACGTATCTTTATTTACACGCCATTAAATAACCGTATGAAAAATTAAATTATTTTCATTGTAATTATAAATTATAAATTGTACGACTAAAAAACTTTTAATTATTACTTAATTATTTCTGAATTCTTAACAAAGTATTAATTATAATTAAGTATATTTTAAGGAGCATTATTTCTAACGAATGTCCTTGCTTCTAAAGTAGGCATTTTAAATGATTAATCGCTTTATCCTTTCGTGCACATGCCATATTATCACAAAATAATTATGTTGTGATAAAATCAAGTTAACACGTATATATACTTGTATTTTAAGCAGTTATTGTTATTTAATCTATTCTTCAAAATAAGTTGTAATTTTCGGAGTTATTAAAGATGATATAAATCAAAGAAGTATGCAGGGTTTAGCGGATATATACAATTACCTTTTAATGCGCCTGTGTAAGGCGTTTTATTTAATTATCAGCGAACTTCCATAATTACTAATTCAAAAATTCTAATAAAAATTGCATATAAAATCCTTCATACTAATTTATTCATTACACCCCTCTGATCTCATTATATCAGCGCATATATCTTGTTCGGTAAAAAAAATTATCATTTCTTCCGCTCTAAGAGACAAATTTGATGAACCAGAATTGATTCATCTTGACATATCCAATCTACCACTCTGGCAGTTTTTACCTGCAGACTAAATCGGTTTGTATACAACAGCTTCTGACCTAAGTTAAGTGCCCTAATCGAACCTTTCAATTGCATTGTAAATACTATTTATTGGTTCGATTGCCATTTAAGAGCAAGTCGGGATTATTTTATATTTTGCTAAGGAATTTTGACATTGTATATCAGTATATCGAATTGTCTGCTACTGGATACATTAAAAGTTATATTTAACAGAACTCTGTGAATACGTAGCCAAATTATAAACAAAGCACCATCAAGCTGTAAAACTTAAACTCTGGAGATTTATGAAAATTACGAACATATCGCAACACTCCAGCTAAACAAATTATAACGAGTTTAAAAACAAAACTTTAATGCGTTTTTTATTTTTACGTTTATGTTAGTGCTATCGGCAATAAGATTAATGATTAACATCCAAATCAGTGATGCATTACATTTATAGAGTGAATAAATTTCTTTAAATATTAACCAAAAGTTATACAGAAACTTGACTTATGAATAAATACTATATATTTTATTCTTAAAACAATAAATAACATTAGCAATACTAATCGTGATGTGGCGGTTAGTGACATTGCCTCGACGCCTAATGGACGTGAGTTCAAATCCGATCAGGGTCGGTAAATTTTTTAGTGTAGAGAAATTTAAAAAGTATGCCAACTAAAATCAAAGTTCACTTGCTAATGGGATGTTTAGCACGTTAAAAACACCTACTCGGTTGGAACTCCTCCGGAATAGCGAAATGCGCATTGTAATTGAAGCTAGGGTTTGGGAGTTTCCTCATGCAGAAGACTTAGTCACACAGCAAACAAGAAACAATGGTTACTATGCATTTACGATGGTAGTTCAATAAGTTAGATAAAAATGCAAGAAATAGTGCTACCAGCTACTACTCTTTTGTCAAAATACGTTCCTCCAAATGGCACCAGACTCATTTTTAAATACCTCTGCCGATTAGTTTGTATTTGACAGCCATATAAAGTAAACAACTTGTATTAGCTTAGTTAGAATGGAAAAAAGTAACTTTCGCATTCCCATTAAATATTAATTCTGCGCCGAGAAGCAGCAATAGAAACAAAACAAGAGGTTGACAAATATTATCCGGACTCTGTTCCATGAACCAAAATGATTCTCAAGTGTTTAATGATTTTCGTTGTAATCGCGCGAGCGTTCGCGAGTCTGAATAGTTTGGCAGCCCAAACATGCCCGCACAACAGAAAACGGCAGATAGTCAAGTGAATGTTCATGAGATTGTGGAAGTTTTAAATTTGTCGATTGATAGAGTGGTTTTAATTTTGCTGGATGATCTGGATATGCAAAAGCTTTCTGTAGGATGAGTGCTACGTTTGTTACCAATGGTCTAAAATTGTAATCGATCAATGACTTCAGAATATATGTAATCGTACTACATCTAACTTTTGTCATGGCTCTACTACTGTTGATAAGACATGAATCCACCATTATACTTCTGAAACCAAAAATCAATCAAAACAATGGACAAGAACTGGTTTAAATGCAATGGGAAAAGCAAAAGTGGTGCCATCCACTGATGAAGTCATGGCAACTGTTTTGTCGGATACTTTCAAAAATCTAGAAAATAATAGGAGAGCAGTATTCATCGTTGAATGATTGCTTAAATGAAAGTATTTGACAGAAAATTTTTTGTTTCACTATAATAATGCACCAGCATATTCTTCAGCTTCTGCAACTATAAAAATATATATAGATTGCATTTCAAAATGCTTTCACATGTTCCATGTTCACTCGACTTGGCTCTTATCCCCAAACATGAAAACTTGGCTTGCCCGCAAGGAATGTTCATCCAATGAGGACGTTATCGCCGAAGAAGACGCATATTTTGCAGACTATGATAAATATTATTTTATTGAAGGTAATAAGCGTCTTGAATATCGTTACAAGAAGTGTACTGAGCTAGAAGGGAACAATGTCGAAAAGAGAGTCTTTACACCGAAAAACGGCAGCTTGTTTCATTTTCACCTAACGAATTCTACTATCCTCGTATACAAGAGTGATGCTGAATTTACAAAGAATAAGAGAGACGATTAATTTTTGCTTCAATTTGATTCAGCAATAATACACTATCGTTCGTTTCTACCGTTTAAGTTGTTTCGTACGATTTATTTCCCTAGATTTTTCAATGCAATATTTTCTTTAAATTAACTCAAAATGAAATCCAAGAAATTTAATAAAACCTGCACTGACAAGTGAAAGTTAAATTCTAGGAGGTTATGTACATAATTACTAAGAAACGGCTATACAATATAGGATAAGCGAGTTTACGGGACTTTATTTTGTTTGTCAGTTATATGCAAAATTGTTATCACAGTTTTTTTCACACATGTTTATTACGTTTGCTTAAACTACCGATATTAGAAGAAATAAGCCTTAGTTCAAACTTCAACTTCGGTTATACAGAAAAATAAAAACATTTTTCAGGTAGTCTCTATGTAACGCCCTGGAGCCTTTAATTCTGATCAAATCCGGTTTTGTTAGATTTAATTGATTTTATTTCGATTTCTACTGGAAAAAAGATTGCATTGAAATACATACAGAAATCAAACGTACCGAGCAACTTTTAAAGCACACAACTAGTTTTATTTTGAAATTTTGCCAAAATAATTGTTCATAATAGAAGTGGTTTGCATGATAAATCTTCTAAAACCATAGAATAGCCAAAAGTCATACGTCGCTGAATTCGAACAGTGACATGCATATTCTATAACTTTATTTTTTCTGAGCCAAAAACTAAGCAAGATTGAAGATGCTACTTGTAATCACCCTTTGTTGGGAAATTTATTTACAATTCGTGCAAATATTTTGTAGTGTACCAACTTTCTGTAACATTTTTTGTCTATCCAGCTTAAATGACTAGTGAGATCGTACTTCTAATACCTCTCTGCTTTTCGCCGTAGTCGTAGTTAGTTCGTCTTTGCTTTGCTTTCTTTATTAACAACAAAGTACTTTATATTCAATATAATACCCTCGTGGATCAATATACCCTAACGCTTCCCAAGTACCCGATCCTTTTCCAGATGTGAGTATTTTGGCAGCCTACATGTTGTCGTTTACAGCCTCTCTTGTTTATTCATTCATTTTCATCTCATTATACCTTGATAATTTTTGAGATTATGGAACAGATAAAGGCGACTACAATGCCTACAAAAAATGTCAAACATCAATTTGGCACATTTTTTCTGAGTGACAACGTGTAAATTGTGCATTGTCATAGTAAGTCAAGGCGTTTCTTAGTGTTCCTTGCCTTTAATTTCTCTAAAAGTGCTTTGTAGTATTTGCCACTAATAGTTTTTGTCTTCTCAAAAGAGTTAATGAAAATAACTTCTTCTTAAATACCTTCGAATAATGTATACGTATTGGAACTCGCTTTATACGTAAAGTTAATCCATATTTAACCCATTAAACGAATTCGTTCCGCTGAGACGTCTATTGCCTCTATCTTGTGCACTTTCATTTGCTTAATGGATAAAACCCTATCACGGGCTTTATCTGTAGTTTTTAGCATGATAGCTGATCTCGCACCTCCAAGATGTTACACTTCTTCTAGGCTTGTTCTTTCATGCTTTAATTCATTTACCTAGAGTCAATCGGTTTCATATAAAGGGCAGGAGTATTCCAATGTACGAAAAATCCTTTCCCATATTAGTTCACTGTGTTCCTTTCCAAAAAGGAAACGTCTCAGTCATAATTTAAATTTCGTTTTAATTCGTTCTGTGTCCTTGATCGCAATGCTTTAATGAAACAACTATCAAAGAGAATTAATCGCCCCAGACAGCAAAAGTTTACTGCATTTTGAAGTAACATAACTTTTTATTAACTGAAAACTGACGCTTATATCTTTACCTTGCAATTTAGTTAATGGTTCTTAAGCAACTTTTAAGTTATTCAACTTAATAGTTAATCTTGGTTTCCAGAATACTGTAAACAGACTTTCAGTTGTCTTACAAAGGTACAAAGTTGTTCTGTTTACTAAACGTTTAACAATTAAAGAAACAAAAAAAGGTAGTTTACCAAAAGATTTCTGACAAATTGCCAGTATATCGTTACTTATCGAATTACGGCTGTTTTTATAACCGACTTTTCAAGAAATACATATGTATGTATATTACGAGGCGAGTATCCAACATAATTCTTGGAAGTTTTAAATGTGTTTACGTTAACAGTGTTAATATCACATTATAATTCAGTTGCGATGTACAGTGAGAGCAACAATGGTTGTCCGAAAAAAACTACTTTCCACTGCTGGTCATACCAATACTTACATCTAATGTACTATAATTTGTTTTTGTCAA
>JAHWXV010708443.1:0-10330 GCA_024586415.1 Phrixothrix hirtus | reverse complement strand
TAATATGTATGCAAAATTTCAGCTGTCTATATCAATAAACAAACGAGTTATCGATATTTGATCAGAAACAGACCTTAATTTTCCATAGTGTGACGGTTCATTAATAGATTTTATAGACCTCGCTAAATTTTGCGCTAATTACACTAACAATAACAGAATGTTGGGCACTAACTTAGAATTAGTAAGTGCTGTGTATTAATAAAAGCTTTGATAAGCAGTATTAAACTAATAGATTGTTTGGTAGAATGTGTAATTTAAGATAAATTGTAGTTATTGGGCATGTAGAGCTCTGGATTTACAGGAATAACTAAATAATAATCCAAACGGCTCACAAATACTAACGATGTCCTCTATTTAATTAATTAAATTAAAACTGTTGATTAGATGGGAAGTTGAACATTTAGTGCCCCAACAGTGGTGGAATGATTGGCGAGCGTCGGCGCTCAGAGAAAAACGTACAAAAATGTTCATTGGGGCCCATTTGTTTGTAAAAATTAGTTGAATATGTAAAAATATTTATTCTTTTACTTCAAAATTAAGATACTCCGTTTTTTAGCAACTAATGCTGTAATTAAACTACTTTAATAAATTACAAAGAAATATATCGAATTTCGAATTATTGTAAAATTTCTAGATGTCTAAAAGAATAATTTAAAACACCTCTAAAATTTATATTTATATTTTATGAAAACATTTGTTTAAAGTTTAATCTGTTATTTTAATTGTATTAATTCTAGTGTTATATGATATCCTTAGCTTGGCTTTATGTTTTTTAATATTTTGTAAGTACATGTTTCACTGTGTTTTGTGGCAAACTAGCTATTATATTAATCACTTATTCAATAAAGAATTAATATACTATTATTAGGTAGGAAAGGAAGAATTAATAAAATATTCTTGTTTGCGCAAAATTCTAAAGAGCACAGCTAAGAAATAGCTAGACCGGGAAATTTTAGTCCTTTAAAGTATTAAGAAGGTTAAAGAAAAGTGTGCCGTGTTCGCTTCCAATTTCGTTTATTTAATTTTAAAATATTCGTTTAGTTAATTTTAAGTTAGGTTAAATACAAACAGGATGGACGAAAAATGAAAGTAAATTAGTTTTTATGGAATTATTTATCCAATCAGGATTTTTGCGAACGACCCCAATATTATGAAATAAGGTGATTTGTAACAATTATGCAGATTGCGTAGAAATTTGTTTCCACCAACTTTTAATTAAATATACAGCGGTGCAGAATGCGACGCATAGTTATACTCCTTGCCATCAGATGAAGGTTGATAACGCAACATCGAATGAAATACAAACGCATCAAATCTAAGCACGAGAGCGCTTCATAAAATTATTAAACGTTTCACGCTAAATAGGATACAAAGTTAAAGTAAACGTTACAAATTCCCCCCTAGCAAGATCAACAGCTAGTGGAAGGTTTGTAAGTAAAGGAGGCAACAAGAGGAAATGTAGCCAAAATCTAAAAAAAATATTCTAACTTAACGTAAGCGTATTCCTAAAATGAACATAAACAAAAGAATTTTCATGTACAATAATAAGCTATGCTAGAAACTAAGCGTCCAAAATGCACACTAAGTATCCAAAACATAACTCACTGACAAACTTAAGACGATCAAATTAACTTAACGCCTGTATTGAGGCACAGAAAGCAAAAGGCTGAACCAGCAAGATAGCAAGTAGGTGTAGAGTAATCCGAGTAAGGTCAAAACCACACACCGAAAGTTAGCCAAAAGAGTTACCACAGAAAGGAGGAGAACGTAAAGCTAACAAACACTAACAGAGAGTTATAGTAAAAGAGAACAATAACGCCAACTAAGTATCGAGCTTAAGATACGTAGAAAACCCTGGATTAAGGAGTTTTAAAAAGATAAGGAATGTAACAAAACCTGTACAAGAAACCAGAGAGGGGCAGAAGTAACCACATCTTGAAAATTACAATTAAACGATGTGAGTGGTAACAAAACAATTATTTAAAGGAAAGACGAATTATTAAACTGGGAAGGCGAACCCAGGGACCAAGAGTAAAGTCTTACCAATGCTGAATTTCTTGATGATTTTAGAACATCATAGCGATAAGCATAAAGTCAAAACTATAAGGATAAACTTGAAGTTGGAGGAAAGTAAAGCTGCTGTTCCAATTTTCCGAATAACAACATATAATTGATAAAAATCCCAAAACAAAAGAAAATCAAGGGAAAAGCAAAAAATAAGTAGTACCTACATGATAATACGAAAAAAGAAATAAATATATAAAAAAAAATTCCAAACACCGTCAGACTTCTCGTCTTCATTGAAGAGTTTGTAAGTGTAGAGTGAGTTCCTTTGATGGGGGCGGAACTGATTATCAAACTATAGAAGCTAACTTGCTTGTGAAGTACTGGGTGGCATCGGGCAAACATTTATTGCGCCGAAGAACTAAATCTCAATATCGAAGGCAGCCGAACGTCGTCGTGTATTAACCTATTATATGCGACGATTGATGTCATTGTATAGAAGGGAAAAGTCAGGAGAATCAAGTTTCGATTCCCGTTCAGGATCGGCGATATCATCGTTGTCCGATACCATAGCAATCGCCAAGAAAATATATTCACGACCAAGCAACGCGAAGAATAGGATCGTGCCTATCACTTAGTGTTTGGAGGCGCGGATCATCCAATCAATCTTGGATTAGTTCACGTTCCACGAACGTTGATTCTTAGTGAGGTAGGAAGAAAGTACCTTCGCCTTGGTACCGGCGACAGAGATTCAACAATTTCCGACTACGAAACTATACAACATTACCTGCAATAATTTACTGGGATGTACCAAATGTCAAGAACATATTGTCTTCAACACAACGAACAAGGGCAGCCGCAGTAGTGGTTCGTACAAGAAGGAGGATTGGGAATTTACGCGTACGTAAACAGAACCTTTAGAGGAGCGGGGTAATCTACCGATAAAATTCATGCAGAGAATTCGACACGGACGTCTAGGTCAATCACAGGGAGCCAAAACACCCACCATAGCTTCCTGTTAAAATTTGTGACGCTGACACACTTGACAGCTTCGCACGTACGTTACAACATCTGTACGCATCTTAGACCAAAAACATTGAGTTATCAAGCGATAGATTTTGTAGATACCTACATGTTGTCCGGAGAGCAAAGCAGTACGACATTCTTTAGAGATAACTAGTTTCTACGCAGTATGTGGAGCAAAATCGGAGTACGCCCGAGTAAAGCGTTTGTAAATAAGGTTTCCCTAAACATGCTATCGAGAGTATTTACGAGGAGAAACCATGACTTTATTATACAACTCGAACTATTAATAGTCTATACAGGAAACGATGGTACTTCTGGAAGAGAGCACCGTAATGTCCTCTAGCTGAGGTGATTGAGATAACGCATCTAGGACCTCCTTATTTTTTCCTTTTCGCTAAACAATGTCGAAGTCAAATTGTTGAAGACGCATGGCCCATCCGGCCAGACGCTCTGACGGACTTTGCAACTAGTGCTCCCAAATCATAGAATGGTGGTCGTTCACTACAGTAAATCTGCATCCCACAACATAAGGATGAAACTTATGTGTGGCCCCTTTCGGGCATAATATATGTGATCACCTTCTCGCATCTGTTGTTGAGATAAGACGACACCTGAGCTGAAATTAGGGACATTGGTCTGGATGTTGAACGGTAAAGAGAAATCCGTACAGGAAGATATAGGCGCAGAAGTTAAAAACTTCTCACTTGTGAGATAGTTTCTTCACATGCTATTGTCCATTGAAAAATAGCATTCCTCGGTGTTAAAGCAGAGAGAAGCACCGTAGCTGTAGAAAAATCAAGTATGAATCTATGGTACTAGATCGTAACTGTAGAAAAATTAGGCATAAATCTACGTACTAGATCGCCGTACCAACGGTTCTTTGTACATCTTGTAGTTCGAGGAGCAGGCAGAGAGAGAATGGCAGACACTTTGTTTAAATCTACATCACTAGCATCGATCACATAACCTAAGTGTGTTAATGCAGCTCGACAGAAAGAGCATTTATATTGCTGGAGAGTAAGACCAACTAAGCTTAACCGTGAAAGAACCAATTATAATACTTGGAGATGTTTTTCAAAGGTATTACTAGGTAAGCAAAGCAATAGATCCAAATGAGTACCTATGATCCTCTCAATCAGACGTTAAAAAGTTGACAGACTGTTGTATAGTCCAAAAGGCATTCTGGAAAACTGAAAGAGACCACAGTCGGAAAGTAAACGGTGTAATGGGTATGGAGTTTTCCCTTAACGGGATCTTAGTAGGCAGAACTAATATCTAGACTAGGCAAAAATGAAGCATCCCATAAACCATTTAAAATATGAGAGGGCAGAGGATAAGCGTCTTCTTCAGTTACTTGATTTACTTTCCTAAAGTTAATCTAAAAACGGTGGGAACCGTGTTTTTTGCGAACAAGAACGATCGACGACGATTAAGAACTACTAGATGGTTCCATAATTCTCAATTGAAGTATCCACACGAGTTCCCTATTCACCTGGATATGCAAAACATGAAACAGCGGACAGTATCGTTGCTTGATAGGTTGTGCGGAGGTTCGGATCTCGTATTAGATGAGGCTGGTGCATCCGAGTAAGGCGTTAAGAATTCTGGAAATGTGTCAGCCAGGAGGTTAGCAAGTTTTTCAGCTTTAAATTAAGCAAGAGAGGATTTAGAGTTCATGGAAGCAAGTTCCAGTCGAGGAAGACGGCCAAAGAATCGTTTATTATGCTGAAAGCCAGGCACTACACTAAGATTCTTCCAAAAGTCAATGCCGAGAATCAGAGGTTGTTGCACTGAAGCTATTATCAAGACTTTCAAAAATTTATCAGTGTCCACATAGTAAAAGTGTAAGCTAACTTCATCAAGCACATCGAAAATATCTCCATTAGCAATGCAATAAGTATCGAATGAAGGAGTACGAAGATCCATGCCGAGATTTTAGGTTTTAGCTAAGTTCTCCAATAATAACTCTAGAAGCTTCTGAGCGCAAGCGTTTTAAAAACGAATACCCAAGATGGATTCTCTTAAGTATGGGCGTTCATCCTCCAATCATTTTCTAAAATAAAACTTGGGCGAAATCTAGACTTTTCGTTAAGTTCGTCCAATTCGGGTTTCGAGTTTAAAACTTCGACAAAGAGAGTCTCTCCGTCGAATGTCCATAATTGTCGTTTTTTGTAAACAACAGAAGTGGAGGAAGCATTAGTAGAAGTAAGCTTACAGAACGGACAGAGTAAGAGACACAGGGGTGACTACAATCGTAACAGTGCACTGTTTGAGGTAGCGGGCACTGAGACGAGAGGTGTCCACTCTGGAGCCGGTTCCAACATTTAGTAGTAGAAAATCGTTGAGAGGACGCAGAAATAGACGGAGTACATACGTACGAAAGTAGAAACTGTTGACTTTTCAGTAGGTACTCGAGAACGTCGAGAGGATTTCATAGAGGTAGTTGAACAAGGTTTCATAGAGATCATCCCTTGACAAATTGCCTTTTCCGATGCATCAGAATAAGCGGTAGAGAGCTTCGCAGCTGTATAAGTGAATTCGGTAGCTAAAGATGAATCAAAATTAGGAGGACAGAACGTATCTACTGAAGTTCGAGCTTATTAGATCTTCCTGCATAAGCGTTTCAAATTATCTAACGAACCTACAACAACGAAGGCCAACTGTATTTGGCAGTACGGCAGAATCTACTTTTGTACTTTTGTTCTACCATTGGAATAGAAGAAGTAATCATATTAAAGAGACTAGTTATGCAAGCAAAGTAAACCCCAATACACCTATCTTTCATTTAGTGTGACTCTTAATCTATACCAACAGTTGAGAATCGTAATCGTAAGGTTGAAATCCCGCAGTAAGTTCTATCACTAACCTTCCTCAATTCGAAAGACTGCGACCAATAGACTTAAACCACGTACTAGAAATGCAAAGTTTTTCATTTCCTACTAAAAAGCAGCAACTGAAACTATACGAATATCTTCTGAGAATTTGAGTTCCTATTTATGAACGAGTACTGGCTTGAAAAGCGTAGAATCTGTTGAAGTGCCAGGAGGGAAGAAAATTAAAAGAGCTAGAGAAAGCCAGACCAAATTATTCATCAGAAGAAAGTTCAGTACCATCAATAAGACGGGTGGCTGCCGCCCAATTTGTAACTATAGACACTTTCGCAGAAAGCTCAGCTGATAATATAATAGCTGCAACACAACGACGGTTAATCCGACCGCCGGTATGAGCGATCTTTGTAGACGGGTTACAGAAATTTTCAGAGTCCTTAGATACTGAAAACTTGTGTATTAAGTCACGAAGTATACCGAACTTTGCACCTATACCCTCAGTATCCTGACCGAACGAGAACGACTAAGAAGGCATCAAAAAACTACAGTCGCTTCCTAATCTAATAATTTATATATTCATGACTTCACAGATACCTCTAATCTTCAGTTGATACTCTAATTCATTCTGAGAAAGACAATCAACTTCGATTCGAGATTTTACGTTGCATAAGTCGTCGAGAGAAAACATTTTCCCAGTAAAGTCAACTACTATAGACTGATTGGATAATCAATCAAGAGCTTTAACATTTTTCAAAGGAGTGTCAACAGTAACCTATATAACTACAGCCCTACACATTGGACCGCCACTTTTATTTGCCACGATGCGGACCTTTGCGGTCCCAAAAAAGGTAAACAAAAAGGGGTTCATTTATGCCGTGGAAATAATACTTGCTTCGGCTGGATTTTAGTAACAGAGAGTAGGGATGGGTCGTAGGGCAAGATGTTAAATTGTGGCCGGTGATAGTGTCAGGGTAATGTAGTTGTCCGTAGTGAAGACTTACTTTTCAGACCAAAATAATGAAGGGAGAAGTCTGAGTCAAAGGTGCAGATCTGGCCGATATGCAGCAGGAAAGGTAAAGTTCCAGCTTAAATGCACGAACCCCATATAAATTATTTTTATCTAAATAAAGGAACAGATTTCATGCCAAAAGCGCCAAAAGCACCAAAAACAGTTATTTTATTATACAACCTAAATACCAATATTCGCATTGTACCTCGTAAAATAATTTAAAATATAAAAATAACAATCAAAAATCAGCATGTGAAGTTAACATTCTAATAATAAAAAATTTAACTTGAATGTACACCTCTTTATATATGACTCGTAGTTAACTTTCGCAAATAATCATATTTTTTATCGGTATCTTGGAGTAAACAAATTAATCGCTAAACTTTGAACTTAACTTTATGGAAAAATTAATCGATTAGATTAAGCCACCTGAGAATTTGTAACCTGAATAAATAAATTGACCATTCTAATAACTTTATTATGAAATAATTTAAAAACTACTCAACCAAATGTATTACCGTATAGTATCACTAGAAATAACTTTTCAAGAAATTCCATTGGTATCACACATGTCGGTTGTTAGCTAAGTTTTAAGACAGGGCGTTTCGGAGGGAGTAATTAATGTAAACGTTATTTATATTCCCTCTTGATGTCCTAGACTTACAGCCATTGCAAATTTAAAGTTGACACGCCTGTATATATATATATAATAATTAGGAAGGATTATGTAAATAATTAATATTCATTTTTTATTATAGAATTAGTAGAATTTGTTTCTCAATATATTGTAATAGATATATATTTATTATTTTATGACTAATGCTTCGGGAATAGGGTTTTCCCCTCCCTCATAGCAAAATAAACAATATAAATCAACTGTATTGTTTTATTTTAGTCATGTACTAAAACCTTTAGTTTTAAATTAAAAATTATAATCACGATCTGTGACTACTCACTTAGGCTATAATATTAACTGCCTTACCTAATTTCAGCTTTTATATTTAGTTGCTCTGATAAAATACAATCTACACATCTCTTTAAACAATTAAGTTAATTAATGGAAATCTTATTTATTTTAAGTTTATGTTAGTAATTAAAAATTCTTATTTTGTATTTCGCTGACCTTGGCCGAGCAGTCTGAACGGTAAAATTTTTTAAAGTTTTAAAAACTTTGGTTCTGATGTAGTACGGGTGTGAATATGCAGTACACGCTTTTCTAGTCACGATTTATGTCGTTGGAGTTACCTACTTCGATTTGATTGATTGCACACGAAACATCTGCTGTGCGGTTTAGGGATTATTTTGGGGTCTAGCATATATAATTTTGTTGAAATATTTTGCGTCCTTTTTATTTTATTTTACTAGAAATTTAAAATGTATCATTTCTAGATACACAGTTATTTTGCGGACCGTTTGAGTGGCAGAGTTCGTATCTGTTGTCCCAAAAATAGGCTCTTACCCTGAGGGCGAGCAATGAGTTCAAGAAGGATGAAACTAATTTTCACATCTTAAATTAATTTACTTTAAATTATTTTAGTCTTATATGTCGTGTGTTGATTAAACAGTTACCTATTACCGAATAGGAGTTCAGATTTACCATCGTAACTGTGTAAAATTCCGTTCGCACTACACGATATATTTTAATTTTAGTCAAAATATGTATGCGAAAATTAGCTGAAAACTAGTTTTTTAGTTTTAAGAAGTTTAAAAGTATATGTTTCTGTACAGCCTGTATAATACTTCTTTTATGTTTCATGCAATTTATTTTTGAACGTTTTTGTGATAACGATATCTGTTTTATGTAGCGATAAGTTTTTGAAGTCTATTGGGATCAAAAAACGAGACGGAAGCGAGTATTCACGCAGAGACGAGACGAATCTCGACCGTGCGGTAGTTAAGTCGAATAGCGAGCTTCGATGGGTGTTGCTTAATTAGAGTCGATTCCTTCAATTTATTTCTTTGGAACGAAAGTTCGCACAAGTTCAGTATTTTATGTGCAAGCATAATTAGTTATGCAGTTTTTTTAGTTTCTGCTACCTAGCAGTGGACAATAATGTGTCACGCATCGACCCAAAACCGGTTTTCAATTAAGTAGGGACTGAAGAAGTCATCCGCCGGTAAAGTCAGCTTTAGAAAGCACAATTTTAATTATTTCGTGTGCCGACTTTCACCGCTGCTTTTCTTAGTGCCACCCTCAAATGTTTTGGCAGTATGTTCAAGAAGATGTCAACTTCAGCTAATACGAGCTTTTGGGGCCGATAGCTGAAAAATCTTTTGTTGAATTACTTATTTAGTACTATTTCAGATTACTAGCGCTTCCAGCAGTACTGTTGAAAACGATTGCAGCTTTACCTATGTAAGTAATTTCATATTAAGCAATGTTAATACAAAAAATAGAACTGTGGTACTCACACTTATTTTCTTTAGTTTTCAAAGTATCTGTTATTTTCTTGGGAAGAGAAGACTTTTCTCTAAATTTACTTTAACCTGTTCATTATTTAAATAAACGTTGTTGGCCCTCATTTTTGTGTTATACAATTTACTGTTTAAAAAATTCTAGGTGATTTTCTACGTGGCGAAAGCTCCTACCCTTTGCTCACCTATACTTATAAGTCACGTTGGCGCCCAAAGTAATCAACTTCCTGCAGGATGTGTGACAAAAACCCACTCCCATTATTGAGTACTCATGTTCAACAAGCCGTACACCTTTTTCTATCAAAATTAAGCAAAGATAAAAAAGGGAGTGTAATAACTGAATAGCTGTGGTATTCATGTACTTTCTTCTTTGTGTGTATCAATTGTAGATATAGGTGCTCTTATTGAGATAATTTAGGGGGCATATAACTTTTACGACTTAAAAATGACTTTTATTACATATTTTTAATCACTAGAACTTCAAGAATGTACATATATGCACAGATATTTGTTACAAATTTAAAACATTCATGAAGTTACAGCACTTTACATTGACTTCTATCTCATTGTCCGGTAGACCGTTGCAGAGGAGCGCGGAAGAAGTAGCATCGTCACCCGAAACAGTCGACCCTTTAGTTGGAATGGAACACTTTTTAAAGAGCCTCGACCTTTGGTGATGAATTTTAAAAGTTAAAGTAAAGAGATTAATTTAAATAAACAACATTTTAAATAGCACACTATTAGAATGTACACTTTAAACGCATTTTTTTCGAAATAACGATTTCAAAGTCGGTACTATAAATATCTCAATAACTACTCAACCGTTTCCTCCTTCTTCTGTTTTGTTTAAAAGACTATAAATTGTCTAGTCCCTGACATATTGTTGTCACGGTAATTTCCTGACTACCGTGTCAATTTTGTTTATTTGGAATTGATTATCTTAACACCTGTGCGCCGCATATGCTGTCTAGGCCCTCAAGGTAAAAATTTCGAAGCATTCGAGTAGATGTGACGCTTCAAAAACCAATTCTGCATTTACGTTCTTGTT
>JAHWXV010708412.1:0-11888 GCA_024586415.1 Phrixothrix hirtus | reverse complement strand
GTTTACACCCATTGAAACTCTCCACCAAGAAGAACCCGAGCTACGAATTTGATATTCCTTTGAAATGTTGATCTATGTAGAACATTAAAATGATTAACATTTTGGAACGTTGTAATGTCCCTCTGCATTGGCACTATAAATTTTTGTAGCTGATGATATAGGTCCTCGGTATTCCTCAATCACCGGTCCACGATTTATTTGTCTCATACCTGCCAAATGCTTTGGTAAATCTACCAATCCGACACAGATAAAGGTTGAGAAACACTGCTCTAGATTCTTGAGCTAATTTCCTCTACCATGTCCTAGACATGTTGAATAGATGGCAAATCTGCCGATCTTGAATACCATGGTATACTTTTACTCTCTGTCACGGTCAATTTTGATCATTTAAACAATTATTTAATTTTCTTTCCTTTAATTACGAGGGTGGGATCATAATTAGGCGACCTAAGAATGAAAGAAAAATATTACTGTTACAAAAATATTTTTATTGTTCAACATAGTCTCCTCAATACATTTGTTCTAACAACCTTCCAACGCTTTAATTCCATCACGGAAGAAAATTTCTTCAAGTCCGGCAAAATGGGCATCTATCGCGGCTTTGCCCTCCTCACCAGTTGAAAATCTGTGCCCCACTACGAATATTTTTAATTTGGGAAATACGTGAAAGTCCAATGGAGCTAAGTCGGGCGAATACGGTGGATGGAGAAGTAAATCATATCTTAACGTGAATCTCGGTCATTGAAATGATACTAGTGTGACGGCGGGCATTATCATAATGAAAAACCGGGCCTTTTTCTCGAATTTTTCGTTCAACATGCCCGGAAGATTAGCAAAGTATTCGCCATTTATCGTTTACCCTTTTGGAAGGCAATTGACCATTAGAATTCCTTTAGCATCACAGAAAACTGATGCCATTATCTTTCCGGCAGACTTCGTCGTCATGGCTTTCTTTGGGGCCGAACAACCTGGTTCCATCCACTGTTTAAGTTGTAATTTTGTTTCTGGGGTATAGTAATGAACCCATGTTTCATCTGTGGAAATAAACTTTCGCACAAAATCGGCTGAATCCTTTTGAACAGTCCAAACATTCTTGCGATAGTTGAACCCGCACTCGTTTTTGCTCCAATCGTGTTGTAATATTGCACACCCTCACTTTTAAAATACCACAATACTGCTAATTTCATTTAATTTTAGTCTCCGGTCTTTTTATCACCATATCGTGGATTTTTGCGACCATTTCTGGTGTACTGACACTTCTAGGAGGTGTGAGTCGATGTTCACCTTGGACGCTTGTGCGACTGCGTTTGAATGCAACTTTTTATGGTCGTATATGAAGGAATAGAATTACCTAAAACATTCTGCATTTCTTCAAGAATACGTGCATTTTTTAAACCTTTCATATACGTTTCTCAAACAAAAACAATTTCACTTTGCTAAACTGCTAACAACAAACTATTTGATAGTTTGAAGTGAAATTTTCAACCTAAACATGGAACTTTAAAATTTTACACTAATAGTTAGTGTAGTACCGTCCTCTATTTGAAGGCAACCTAATTATCATCTCGTCCTCGTAATATGTTCTCGTTATTAACTATAATTTACTATATAAGCGTCTTCCTTTTTATATTTTTAAATTATCTATTTGATCAAATATATTTTGTTTTGGCCTTCATACATTTTGCAATTTCGCTGTTGTACAACGCTTTGGGAATTTTGACTAAAATAGATTTTCCCGCCAATTATATGTTTGATCGAATTTTCTAAATAAATTTGCGTAAGTCGCACAAGTCGATATACAGCACGTTCGCAGATCGAATGAATACACATTCAAGGGTCAACAGCTTAAAGTAAATTAAAGCAACTATGTCGCGGCAATAGAAATATTCCGCGACCGCAGCTTGAAGTATGTAACGGTTGTTACATGAGTAATAAAATTTAGTTATAAGAATTTCATTTTGTAACACCCTGTATGTGTATTTTCCTATTTTAATTTAATTCAAATTTATGGTGCAAAGTGTATATTCTGTTATTTTGTTATTTTTAGTCAATTTATAAATCACAGTAACAGAAATAATTAATTTGTTAGTTTTAAAATTCTCAAATAAGTATATCTAAATAAATTGAATCTTATCTGTTGAAGCAAACACACAAGTAAGCGGGGAAAGGAAGAATAATATGGTATTGGATTTTGCAGGCAGTCTAGTCCCAACCGTCAAGCCAATGCGTCGCTAATTCTCCTTTAGAATATTAAATTATGACTGCGTCGATATATTAACTTTAACATCTAAGTTTAATGAAAGAATACGTAACACTAACAGCTACTTTTATTAAAACCATGAAATACTGTAAAAGGAGGAATTAGCAACATATCGGTTAGAAGGCTGACATCGTGTTTCCTTTTTGGGTTATGAGGCTAAATTAGTTAAATTTTTGTTATAGATATCAGATTTGGGATCCCTTAAAACGGGAAGATGCTGGTATAAAGGCAAACATTGCGACAGTTAGAGGTTTGGTTTGTTTTTATTATTTATTTTACAAGCGACTATGCGGAGTCACGTTTGAGTGAGTTCTAGAAATAATATTTTAACATACGTGTAGATTACTTCGAGGTCGATGTAATATTTTAAATTTGTCCTTGTTCGAATATCTATTCAACACCTTGTTTGTTGATTATTAATATTGTTTAAGACGTTCTCTTAATTATTATGGTGGCTTGAATCTGCAAGGTACAATAAAGTTTAATTTGATTGCAAGAGTTATCTTTGATAATTAGAAACACTAATCCTGGTCACTGAATGATTAATTCTATTCCTATTTTTATTAAACTCCAACTTGTCGCATGTAAGCGCCCCAGTAATTATTTAAGGGAGTTTCTATTTTTGGTTAACTAAGTTGGGGAAGGGGGTTTCTAAATTGGGTTTTAATTTCTTAAAATTCAACTTTCGGCGTAGAAATTAATATTACATTTAATTAATATCTATTACTACTTAATTATCCAAATATTATTTCATCTTGTATTGAGTTATTGTCATATCTAATTGAATTTCAATTTCATTAGTTATCGACTTTACAGGCTTCACCTGTAACGCCGTTTTATTTTAGTTAATTCCGGTAATTATATCAAGGTAAACCTAAATTTCAAGCATTGTTCGTTGATGTCTATCTTATCTTCAGTTTATTTCTATTTACTTGGTTCTAATATTTTACAGCTGACTTTGAAACCCGCTGTAACCACACTCAATCTACGTTCAACTGGTAGGTCGGATCTAATTACTGCTAATTTGACAAGGACATAACACTTGAATTCCTAGGTTGTTTGCTGCTTGCTAAAACACAATAAATTCATTTAAATTCATTATTAACTTCAGGTTATTTGTATTTCTTTTTACTGCGATAATTAAATCGCTACTGTTTTGTGCTTTTATTATTTCTGATATATTTAGTGTGGCCTTAATTCCTTGTAAGCAACATACTACTAATCACCAGTAAACAAATCACTCTGTTAATTACTTAACAATAATTCTAGAAGGTCTAAAGCGCCGATATACCGTAATTGTTCCTGGTCATTATATCTTCTACACTTCCCACCACCTGAAATATCTGAGCTACTGGAGAACCTTTCAAGTGAACTTCTGCTATTCTAACGAAGAATACCTATTAAAAACATTTAACATCTAACTTTTGTAATAACATCTCAATTCATAGAAATTGACGTAAACGTTTTAATTAAACGTTATAAGTAAGAAACGAATACAAATTGTTTCTACGTTCATTACAACTCTGCGAATTTGTGTGTTATTGTTGAACCCTTCACCAATCATCATACTTACGTATTTTTTGTTTCTGTATATTCTCCAAAAATTTGCATCACCTCAAAAAATTCATTCATTTCAAAATTAGTATTTAATTTAACCTATGCCACGTTAGGCGGTGATTGTGCCATTTTTCCACCACGTTAAAATAGCGGAATTCCAAAAGATGCCATTTCGCACGTAATTCTTGTCAGAACAACGGCATGATTGTCAAAATTTATTTAATTAACACCTAAAGAAAAGTTTAGCCGTTGCTTTAGATAAGGAAAGCTTGTCTACGCACAAAGTTACAAAAATGATAAAATATAACCGTATAGTGCGTTTGCTATAAAGATTTTCGGAAATCAAAACTATGCATAGAAAAAACAATGTTTCTAACTGATGAAATTTTTTGAGTAACACGATTGTTCTATTGTAGGGTGTCGTTTACGACACCTTCTCTTAGACTGTTGGAAGTCGTTATGCATGTTAGCTTTTATGAAACTACATGTGTTTCCCACAGGATGCGTTTCAGGCATCGTCCCTTTGACAACCTCGCCCAGCCCGTAGATCAATAAAATGGAACTTGATTTCCTATATCGGCTATAGGTCGGATACTTTTAATACTTTATTCACTATTCGTTGAAGGATATACGCTTATATTTAGTTTTTCTGTTGCTCTCCCGTAATTATTTCATTTCATTGCCTCAACATAATTATTAAACGTTTCTCTTTTAAAACAGATAACTAGTAATTCTGCTATCCCGTATATTTATAGTTTAAAACATTGTACCCAATTTAAATTAACCATTCAACTTCGTATTTTAATATTTATAAGGATTCGTTTGTGAACTGGTGTTTGCACCCTTGTTATCTCAGTGGTAGAACATTGGCGCGTAAAGCTAAGGACTTGGGATCGAACCCCAGCTGAGGAACGAATTTTTGTAGAAATTTCTATTGGTGTATCTTTCATATTGATGTAACTGTTTAGCTAGATTTTCGGCGGTTAAACTTTCAGGTAATTAATATACTAATTTTTAAGCCCGTCTACGAATCAATTATTCTTCTCAACGTACAATTTACTTTATTTTGTATAATCCGTGTAGACCTGACCTATATACATTTTATTTTATGAACACGCATGCTTAGTTTTGTAGGTCCTAAATTTATTTTACTTTACCTTAAAAAATTGTTTTGAACTATTGGACGCCTGGGAGGAACTTGTTACGGTCTCATCCTGACATGTTATTGTTTACTTCTGTTTCGCGCATATTTGTTTAAGTACGCTCTGTACGTATCTATGTATAATTTCCTGTAGGATAAATATGTATAGAAGTTTTATTAGAGCAGCCGTTGGCTAAATTTCGCTAGGATGCCACTAATAAATTATAAACTATAATAATTGATGTAATAAATTATACAATAAAGGCGTATAATAATAATAATAAACAGTTAAAATTCGTTTCTGTGAGTATTTAAATAGATTTATCTTAATAAATAAGTCCTTTTGTTTTATTTGTATTTAAAAACAGCGATTACTTCTAATTAATTGAAATAATTTAGAGGAATCCTTACATATAATTTATTTACCCTGTAAGTATCGCTATCTGGCGTTGAGGTTTATAAATATAAAAATTCGTTTTAAAACTTTAAATTCAATAGAACACAAGTTCTTATCTTGCACTTTTTGTCAATTTTTTGGGTATGGATCGCCGTGAAGAAACACTTGTTACTTCTCTTTACTAACGTGTAAACGTATGATGTAACGAATTTCTTATTCCTTATTACTATATTTAAAAAGGCGTTGTTCATAATCGATGCAACGGCAAGTACTAATTAATCCTTCACTATTGGGTAATTAATTCGTTTTGGTTTACTCTTTTTAGCTTGACTGATAGGGATTTATTCTTCCGGTCCTAATTATTACGATGTATTCGCTGACTTTCGATGGTAGCTGCATGCTGAGGTGGTGACGTAACGCTGGCTGTTCATTAAGCCCTTCTAGATGTACCTGGTGCCGAAGAATGTATTACTTAAGGTCGAAAACATAAATCTTAATTTACTCCTCACTAATTAGTTATTGGAAAAATGATAACGGCTTGTTTGTATCGTAGAGTCATGTCCTGCTTAACATGTGCCAGACTTGATAAGCGTCGATAAATTCGTTCGTTTTTACAATATAAAGTTTTACCTTAAATTTCACGTAACGTAGGTAAAATTACTTGTTAGCTTCCGAACCAAATGTGCTCATTATGTAAAATAATTGCGTCGACATTTCTTTACTTTTCAAAAATAATTCAGTTTTATTCTAATGATAAACAATAACTTCTCAATCACTGCAAAATAAAAGGTTACGGCGATAATTTATCTAAAGAACCATTTTTGTTAAATTAATTTTCAATATACAGAATATGCTTAATTCATACAGGCAATATAAAATATATATTTCTCTAGAGAAAGGATATTAAACGCTAGTTCTTGTTTTTAAATTAAGTAATGTTCAAACGAACGGACTTAGTTTAGATAACTTTTTTGTATCTTTATTGCGTGTTTTGTTTAGCTCGCACTTGCAAATATTTATTTTCATGTTCATTTTTTTAAATTTTGCTTACAACTTACGGACGCTGATATTCATTAAGTAAATAATTTCTAATTATCAATATTTTTTGTGATGCTGTAAGCTATTCTTTTTGATTAACGAACGTATTGTTTATTGTAACTTTTATTATGTAACTAGGTTATTTAAATTTGAAGTAACGTTATACCATACGCGTTAGATACGAGGACTCGTCATAATACTCTAGGTTAGCTTTGATCTATAAAAAGCATTTCAGTAAACTTTGTGCTTGTTAAACGTGTCCTTTACCAGGATATAAAATTAATGTCATTAAATAAGACGAATTAAGTTGAGAAAACACTAGGTTAGCTTTGATCTATAAAAAGCAATTCATTCATCCTTTTTGATGTTAAATGCGTCCTTAACCAGAATATAAACTACTGTTAATATTTTTAGTTTTTTTTTTATATATAATGTTATGCAATATGTGTGCACATTGTTTTTTTTTATTAAGGGTTTGAATAAATACCCATAGATTTGTTACAATTGACTTGTTGTAATTTCTCAAGTCCTTCCTTTTCTACTTAGGTGGTATTTTAGATTTCTTAGGTTTACTGCTCCAGATGCTGAACATGTGCTGCAGATAATCTTATTTTAGGTGGACATCTTGTCGTTCAGGTGATACCTACTGCTGTTGATGTGAACGATTGGCGCCTTACTCATGCTGTGCTTTTCTTACTTTTAGATTAGAAAAGTGTCAACTCAGTTCGGACCAAAGAAATCCACGCCGAGGAGAATATTTTATTGTAATCTTTTTACCATAAGCTACACCATACTCCGCCTACTCTACCGCTTTGCTTCTAAGCTAGTTAACGTGGCAAACTTGCATGATCCGTTTCCCGTTTATCACTTTACATTTTATTATTACAATTTAATTAATAATTTTGGGTATATTAATCTAATATTCCCAAAGGTCGATTTGTCTATGTTGCACTAAATATAACACATAATTTTTGGCCATGTGATTTATTTTACTTTAGATAAGAGCATAATTGACGTTTTTAATAACCTTAAGCTTTCTTGTTAATACGTCTTCGTTGGAAATGGAATTCTACAGAATGGACTGAGAAATATTTTAATTTAATGTCGGCTTTTGAGTTTTATCTGATTGTCTTAAGTTAATTGTTATAGAAAGTTTTAAATACGATTCGAATGTAACTGTTTATATTCGTTTTTATATTTAATTTCGCCATTCACATACAGGATGTACTCTTAAAGTTGACATGTGTATAGCTTATCTATTCGAAGAAAATAGCGTCACGCTCAATTCTTCCCTAAATTTTGACTACCATATAATTCTACATCTAAGGTTTCACCTCGCTACCTATGACCACATTTCTGCATCGAACTATTCGAACAAACTACGTCACAGAACCTCATAAATAGGTTTGTAACATGATACTGAGCGATATGCTATTCGTAAAAATCTTTAAGAATATTTTGAAGAAATTATACAAATGCGTCTGGAATTAACTCCGAAGGAGATGAGTGACCATAGCACATTGCTCCCCAAAAAGTCTATTTCGCATCTTTCTTTCCGGCGTTTCCTATCACATCAGAAACCATCATGCGCCCACACATAACATCTGTATACAACTGAATATACCAAATTGTTCATTCCGTGCACCAGTTTAATCATTTTGTCCTCTGCGCAGATTTGAATTGAAATCTTCGATTCGAACGACAACGTTGGTAATTAAATAATACTGCAACAGCCCTTGCACTTTGAAACTAATCTATCAGAGCCAATCGCCGAAGAAGTTGAACTACACAGTCATTCGTGATTTTAATTTTCAGAATCCAGAAGCATTTGAGAAAAACAGTGAGTTCCACATCGATTAGATGAAAACAGCTACCTACACTATGACACTATCAGAAAGTTGAGCACTTTTGAATCAAATTATTGCCACAGACGAAATACCGATTTTAACATCCTTGTCATACATAAATATTTGCAGTTGTCAACGACGAATTCAAATGGTCTGCATTTATTTGAATATATCACATGTAAACTATACAGAATAGATGTATTGTAAAGGTATTTTAAAATTCACCAAAACAATCTGTTACCAGAGCTACCAATAGCTTGCCATAAAAGTCCTTTTTAAACGTTACGTTTGCCGGGCCTTGGTTCGCGAAATGGGGTATTTCTAGTCGCAAGTGCCGTCTGTAAAACAGTGAAAACGGAGAGTCTCAAAATTATATGTTAATTATGGCATTAACTATAGCCGGATTGGCTAAAGTATTATTTTTAATTTAGTTTTATACACGCTTTAAAATTTAGAACATCGATGTACAGTTGGGTTTTTAAAAAGTTAACGACTCAGTTTTATTAGTTATTTAAGTAGGATTTATTAATGACAATTTTAATGTCAGTTTGAAATTTTATCTTACCAAACTTTTAAAAAAACATTAAAAAGCGACAATTTACTACAGAAACAAAATTGAGAGTTATAAAATTAGAGAGGTTGGTCATTAAAACATACGTGCTTAAGGCGTCATTGCCAATAAAGTCATGATCACAAAACCTAATTTTATCATTAACTGTCTTTAGAATATGACATAATTAAAATATTAAAATTAAAATAGACAGTAAAACAGTAAAAAATTACTTAGATAATAATGTTGATTCTATCTTCTCCTTGCAGTATCTCTGAAGAAACGTCTTTTACCCCTTCTAATACCGCTATATACGGTATACCTCAAGTGACAGCTCATTTTAACTAATTACTCGAATCCTTTATAAAAATACTTTTGAAGAAGTCGCATCCTTATTTCAATTCTCATTCTATTTTCCACCGAAATTTATTAGGTCAACTTCCCCTCTTTCAAACTGATTTTGTTTTAAAGGCGATAGTAATTACAATAAGCCCTATCAATAATGTATAGAGATTAATAGATAATGCTTTATGTCCTCCCACTGCACTATACAATTTGCTCAAGGTACCGTTTGATCCAATGAACCAACTTCCGTGCAACCTCTTCTATTTTAACGTTTTTTATTGTGTCATAACCGTAGACTTATAATTCATCATCCAGTAATACATTGCATACGACACTGGATTAAAGCCACTAGGTCTAGGTTGAGGCGGCTTGATACACGTAGGCGAATAGTCGGATCATTTTATTTACGACCACCGTGTATATGTTTTTAATTATTCTTTCCATTTATGTATTTTTAATATAATGATTCATTATTTTAGTTTCAATTTGGTGTTTTAACTATTATATTTCTAAGAGTTATTATCTAGTTTCAAATTTGTTAGCAGTGACGACATACTAATAATTTCACGCGATTGATATTTGCGGGACGTGAGAGGGCGGGGTAGTACGGTGGTCATTGGCGAGTCATGTTAGAAGGTTTGTATTTGTTTTTATAAAAGATTATCTATTAAAATAACTTTACGAATAGCTAATAATAAATGTGTATCAACTAATTAATGCATAAAAATAGATCATAACTTACGTATTTAGTACAGTAGATTACAATAATTCAACAACGTTGTCTAAAGATTACCGATTATAGAAAATGCCATTGATAAGCTTCACTGTGGTAATGTTTTGTCGCCATTTGTTGGATTTTATTGATTATCGATGCTTCGTGACCATTTCGCGTACCGACGACGGTATTCGGGAAATGCATTAATATAAAATCGTCAATGCAAATCTAAAGCTTCGTCCCCATTCAGCGGAATTTTTAAAGGCAGATCGCGGAACACCGTTTTTATATTCTGTCAGCGCTTGCTTCGTTTTGGAAAACTTTAAATTATTATGATGTAATAAATAGGCACTACCATGTACGTTACTTATTTGTGGAAATTAATTGAAGTAAGATTTAAGTTAAAAATTAGTTAAAAAGTCATTTTCTTAAGGGATCAATAGATCAAAACAGAAAATTAATTAAACGCACCTCGTATAATATATAAAATTATTCTTTCTAAAAACGCATAGAAAAAATCCGTGATATTAAAAGAACTCTATTTTTTTATTTTCACAGACGATGAGCTCAGTTTTGTTGATTTAATAAACAGTTAAAATGTAAAATACACACGCATCAGGTTGATTTGAATGTAACAGACTCGTGGATAAATTTTAGAAGCAAGTACACAAATAATTAATGTATATAATAGTGCGAGAACCTTGTGTAAAAGTTAACTGTGTTCTTGTGGGAAATCGTGATTTATTAGTTAGTTTTAGATTGGCGATTGGAGTAATAAGATTTTAAAATATGTTTATTTAATGCTCAGATGAAGGGATAAACACTGATCCCGAAACGTCAGCCTTTAAATAAAATTTTTTTGACATCTTTCCTGCCTGGATAAAATACGTTATAACCCAAATTCTGTTTTATGCAGTAATTGATAATAAAAATATTATTAATAAGTATTTTCAAGAAGAAATATTTAATTATATATATATAATTTATTTGAACGAAACAAACGAATTTAAAGACTTTTCCCATCAAATGTTTCAACGAACAATCTTGTGTATTAGAAATTTAAATTATCAATTTTAATTTGTTAACATTTTGTTGTATTAACTAGCCAAACTAGTAGATTGTGTTAAATGAATTTGTTTAACGAAATAATCACATACGGGGTACCCACGAAACGTATGTTTGCTTTTGTATATACAATATTTGTGCACTTTTAATGTCCCCAACGTAAGTAAGGTTAGCCTAGACTTTTGGGGGCCTTCCGATTTTGCCTCATTATTAAATAAGAACCTCAGTGCGCAAGAAAATTGGCGCCATTAACAATTCAAATATTTTGAACTAATAGTAGAGTTTCTGCGAAAAAAATTCCGCAAATTCTATTTCATAGTGTTTCATCATTCTATGGCTCTAATATGGCATCATCGCAAGTTATGTGAACATTTTAGTATCATTTGTATTTTAAGTTAATGATTAACACCTATTTTTGTCAACCATCTATGGCAAAATTAAGTAGAATTATTTCATGTATAGTCGAATCATGTTGAAAAATCAACAAGATTTTTTAATAAAAATTATAAGGCGACAATTAGAATTCATTGGATAAACTTACAGTCGCCATTATGTACGAAAAAGTCATTTAGTTTATGCGGAGTATTATTTATTTTTTAATGGCACGTTACAATTAATTTTCTGAAATAATTAGACAGTCTCATGTTTCAAGATATCTTAATTTAGAGTATTAAAGTGATCTGTGGCCCATTATTTGGCGCAAATTGTGCTATCTTCTCTGTAAATAATCCTTTATACCCTATTTGATGTGGAATACTCTTAGAATAAAGTTAAAATACAATTTTTAATTGAACATGTACACAAATTAAATTTATCGAATATTGTCACGGTCTCACCTTTGTCTTTTATTTATTCTACTTTAATTTCAGTGGATACATTTGGTACGCCCTGTATATAGGTACTTAAAATTTCGTTTTGGATGTTTCTGTGTGTATACATTAGTAAATAATTCTTTTTCTTATATTAATATTCC
>JAHWXV010708390.1:0-16231 GCA_024586415.1 Phrixothrix hirtus | reverse complement strand
TTTTTATAAGCGCTTCAAACAAATCTATTTAATTTATTTTTATTTTCCATCAATTTAGAACTTAAAGAAGTATTAGTTAAAAATAAAAACATCTATTTCCAATGTTAATTCAATATGTAAAAAAAATATTATTTTTATCCTAATTTACTACAATAGCATATTATACCTATTGTGTATCAAGAAAACTAGAGCTAATAAATTATTTTCATTGTTGTTTTCTTTTTCATTGGCTCTAAATTAGTAAGATTTGACTTAAAAAGTGAAGGAAGCATTCAAAAAAATTTTTTTTGTGGGGCAGTGTAATAAGACTGATCTATTGCATCACAAATCAAACCATATTTCTATTTTCTAATTCTAAATTCTGCTGTATGCTCATTTGTTTTATTTGACTTGCAATTATTGAGGCCCATAAAATCATTTAATGAACTGCAAATCTCGATAAGACATAAATACCATATTACTTAATTAACAGTAGTAAGTAATCAGTACCTCCTCTACTCGTCAAATTGTCATGTTTTAAAAGCTTGTTAGAATTAGACTTATAATTTATTTTTATAATTTTAAGTTCAAAGAACGTTATTGTGTTGCAGATAAATAACAATAGACTGCAGACAGTGACAAAAGCTTATATTAGTACATTTACTTTGCTGTGATAGCTTTCAAAAATGCAACTTTTTTAATAAAATTTATTTTTGAGGGCCAGCCTAAGACTACTTTGCATCCTAGGCAGTGCCTTTTTTTTTAGCTATTGGTATGAAACTGTGACTTTTAAAGCTCTTCATTGCGCTCAAAGCAGCTACCTAGGTTGGCCTAAAGGTTTCAGCATAGAACTTCGAAGTTGTCTATATAGGCAACCACCAAGAATTTTGATACATGCTACTTAAGATCGTAGATTTCACAATAGATGCATTTATTAAAGTTTGTGTGATATGTTCTATCTAACTTGCTTAGGTATAAGAATTTATTACGATAGATAGGAATGGTTTCCTGCAATAACAGATTGGACACTATGTGCCAAGGCCTGAATGATAAGGTCAGCCCTTAGCTTTTATTTCTGTAGATTCAATTACATTATAAAATTTAGTTACACATAAATGTTTAATCAGAACAAAATAGCATTTATTAATATTTGTTAGTGAACTGTTCTTCAGCCGATCACTTGGTGAATCGCAATAATTGAAATCTTTTGTTGATTGTACATTAGGTTTAGACATTAATATTATAAACTATCATTAAATATAAAGGTATTATATCATTTTTATTTTGAAGTAACACAAAACACTTGTAAAAGTAATATTCTTATTAACTAAATATGATAAATATTTCAGTAAATCTTTTTGTTTGAATAGACATTCTCATTGATGCTTTATATTTTCAATTGGACTTCACAGAAAATGTTTATTTTAAAATAAATACATAAAATGGATTATGATTTAAATACAGAGAAGAAATTGATCGATGAATATCAATATGTTTTCTATTACTAATTTAATGTAGGTGATACTGGGCGAATAATCTTGCACTAACTGAAAACCATGTATTGCGTATCAGATAACTTTTTAGGGTAGAAAATAATTTAAAAATTGTTGTTTTCTAAATTATTATCAAATAAAATTTAATACAACAAAAGCTGTTGCGTCAGAATTGATACAAGCAAGTCGCTTTTGGGACTGTACCATGCTAAATCTTATTGAAAAGCGCTTGCTTTTCCTAAATTCAATATCCAGACTATATATCCACTCGTCTTTATCTCTACCTCTTCTTATTTCTCCTATTTTGCCGAAGAAGGTCCTTAGGTTCTACTACAGCAGCTCGATCACTGTGGGAAAATTGAAAAAGTTTTATTCCACGTGTTACATTTGCACCGAACGTTTTCGTAATGCAACCAAAATCACACATTTGAAAATTTAAAATCAGAAATAAAAATAAACCAACTATTTACTTTAAATGAGTCTGAAAATTATATTATATCAGTATGATTAAGCCATTTAATTTGTGTCTTAAAAATTAATTTCGGTTTCGTTACGAATACCTTCGCTGCAAGTGTAACATCTGGAATAAAATTATATTTGTTGGGAGACTACAATTTTTTGATTATTATATTATCACCCAAATTATAAATAATTACAATAACATTTGCTACAATGGACCCATTAAAATTCAATACATGCGAAACTTTAAAATATCAAATCGCATATTATTGCGGAAATAGAATTGATTTTGCAATTGTGCTACTGTAATTCAGTTTAACAAAATTTATATGATTATAGCGTGTTTTACTTTAAGTTTATGGTCTATAGTTAAATGTAAACCTATGATGCCAAATTTTCATAGAACCCAATCTATCGGTTACAAATACAGTATTACATTCGTACCTTGCAATAATATAATCCCTATTATTTTCAGTGTTTACAAGATTACCTGAAGTAAGCGGTACTCAACAGTTTATATTGTACCGTTTATAGAAAACGACAGAATAACGCGAAACGCGATCCTAAAAATTCTACGCATTTTCGCTATATTCATAAACACTGAAGTGTAATTAAGAACATTGAATTAAGGACTTCACAAACTCTAAGAAAGTGTCAAGTACCGTGCGCGAGTGTCTAAGTTTAGTAAAAAATTAATAGTAGAAAAATTGCTTAATTAAAAGCTGCATTAAAAATGCTATAAAACAATTAAATAAAATCACGCAACGTGATGTAAATATGATCCGCTACCGCCCGAAATTACTCAAGATTGCTTTGATAATTAATCACAAGTAACCGAAATAACGATCTCTGATTAATGAAATATCAATTAATTAGTAAATAACTAATTAAGAATATTACATCATGTTGCGCAATTGAATTGGTTAAACACATGCACCTGTTATCCGTATCACTATGATAGCAAACAAAGAAAGCAAGTCAAATCAGCATTCGCAGAACGAAGAATGTGAATACCAATTAGGTATAAATAAGAAGATTCTACAAATCGAAAATCAGTCTTCATAGAGACTATACGGGAAGTTACCTAGTGCAAATTCCCTCTAAAGCTTTCCTTATCGGCAAAGCTAATTTTGTTAATAATTCTTATAAACAGGTCGACGCAACTTCCTAAGGACCGCTCACCTGTAGACCGTCCGATTGCGAATCAAAACCGTTGGGAACGCTGTATGCTAGGAGGTCGTATCACAAAACCATATACCAGATCGCAACGAAGTCGTTTACAACCACGTTGCTAAGTAGCTAGCTGTGAACGACGCCGAGCGCCGTCAACATCGTTGTGCGTTGTGTTGTAACAATAGCGGACGCGCATCGACGCCGATCCGAAACCATCCACCGAATATACTTGCCTGTCATCTGTAAATGTGTAGCTAGGCTGCGATTTACAGAAACGACGCCGAGCGACGTGGACGTCGTTGTGCGTTGCGTTGTAACATTGGCGGACACACATCGACGCCGATCCGCGACCATCCACCGAATACACAGGTTGCGATTTACAGGAACGACGCCAAGCGCCGTCGACGTCGTTGTGCGTTGTGTTGTAACAATAGCGGACGCACATCGACGCCGAACTGAAACCGTTCCCCCAAGTAAGGTAGTAAATGAGTGGCTAGGTCGCGGTTCACTAACGACGCTATTTTAACAAAAACGTCACGGGTACACGCCGATCTCTTGTCCCCGTCCGTCCCAGTACCAACTACGCCGAGAGTGCCGCACGGGAACGACACCCGTTTGTGTGGACCTCAAAGCACATAGCAATCCCGCGCATTCATATACAAGTATCAAGAGAACAGAAAGTGAGTGGACCTGGGAACTTGTGCCGACTATCAACTTCAAAGCTCCGGGCATATTCACGACACGCCCGTTTTGAGTCTTATATGAACTCCGATACAATTTACAAACTCGAGCATTCATATTTACTTTGTTTGCTAACTTAGTATTTTTAATTTCTAACTTAGGATGATTTTAATTTTGTGTTCCATATATATTTGAGTTATTTCATTGTTAATGAATATTAATTGGATTATTTGATTACACTGTTAGAGTTACTTATGTATTTTATCAATAAATTAGTATTATAACATATCTTTTCAATTCCGCCGACGACCTAATCGAGCAGTAACTAGAAGTTCGTTTTGAGACCTAAGTCCGAACGACGTCATTTAGCATAAACGACGTCCATCGCAAGAAAGCCATTTCACCGTTACTTCGACCACCCGAATCGTCGAAGCGGGGATACAAACTACACGAAGAACCACCGCTCACGACTAAGAGCTGCCACCGAGTAGAACGCAAGTTCTTTACTCCTCTTATACCTTTCAGTAAGGATTGAAACGTTACAATATTAGCTATTTATCTATGCAATTCAAATCAATTATTTAAATTTCAGTTATATAATTTTAATAGACTTAAATTCTCGGAAACACAAAGATAGACTAATATAAATACAATTTTTGAGTTTCACTACTAATAATTGATGCATTAAGTGAAACTGCCACATTAACATTGAAACATCCTTTCCTAAATGTAAGTATGGTCAAATATTTTGAAAATAGTTACTTTAAGTAATTTTTTTAAGTATACTCATATTCTAAATTCATGCTTTTGAACACAGGAATTTGGTAATGGCTTTCTGATCGTTTATTAAGGTACAACCATTATTGTATTGAATATATAGCAAATTTTAATAGAATTTTATTATCAATTTTAAATATGTGGCCTTTTAAAAGCAATGGTTCCTTTTCCGTTAGTATAAACTGGCGGCACCTGTTTATGCAGAGGGAGCGCTATGACAAGTGCCTACAAAATGAGAATAATTATGTAGAAAAATAGGTTAAAGTTTAAAAATTTTTTCACAATAATTTTTTTACTGAATATGTACTTAATGTCTTTGACCTGTCAAACGGAACTTAATTTGTGGACGTACCTCGTACATACCGGGTGTCCCCTAAAATGTGGGCGATCTCCCGGATTTATACAGAACACATTAAAACAATATGACGTTCCTATAAATTTTTTTTTCTACAGGTTCCTCGTATGGAGATGTGGGCCTCTAAAGAACACCGCTGGGAGTCGGTTTTTCTTAAATAACTTACAAAGTACTTGATATAATTGATTAATTTTTTTAATAATATTGGATAATAGTTAGGAATCCAAAAGTGGTGCCTTTGAGACACATTTGGCTGCTTCAATTTGTCAGGGACGGACTAACGTTAATACAATAACGCTCATTTCTTTTCCAACCTGTATGCTAACGGTACAGGAATAATATTTTTGTACCTAATACTCAAAGATATGTACTACTCTTCGATATAATTAAAAAGATTCGTTTTTGAGAAAAACCCGTGTGCTTAAATGTGATTTTAATTACCTCTACAAATTATGTGTGCAAATATTAACTGAGTACTTACCTGTTTAATTAAAAACTTCACAACTAAGTTCAACATGAGCTCTATGGACTCTGATACATTCTCGCGGACGACGAATTAAGGCGTATCACACCCGTCATAAAATCCCAGCATTTTTTCTTATTTAATCGCTGTGAAACATAATTCTTACCAGCAGTTCCAAGAGATAACAATCCCGTGGATTTAATTCGAAAGAACGTGGGGGGGGGGCAAGCTCTACTAATCCAAAAATTTGGATAAAAGGTATTAGATGTTTCTGCACAACCGCTAAAATAAGACGGAGTTTTATCGTGCATGAACCACATATTTTTTAAAGTCTCTGGTGATACAACCTGTATTAAAAGTTGTAAATTGTTTTGAAGAAACTAAATAAAGCTTCCATTTAATCGTGCTGGCAATACAAAAAGACATTTAGACCAATTAAGCCTTCCTAAGATCATTGTAGTTTAGATAATATACTTCATTGTTGCTGCGACTAATATAATCATACCAAGGCATTAGGTTGAACTCCTTCATTCTTACAGTGTACATTATAATGAACCGTATCTCATGTCCAAACAACGCTTTAGCAGGAACCACACCAGTTATATCAAGTACAACCAACCAATATGCTATTAGGAATAAATGTAAATATTGTTCCCAGTCTCGTTGATTGTCTAAGACTACCTTCGACAAACATTTTCCCATGGTTGTATTCATTCACTCTACCCTTCTATTTAATTTTGGTCTTCCATATTTTCAACAATTTACGAATTCCAAAATAGCTAAAGGGTTTCCTCCCCAATTTTTCGATTAGCGTAGCTGCCGCTTAATTTGTTAGATTATATCACTCGGTCCATTGGCTAAAATAATACAACGCTGCTAAGATGCTTCTGTTTCCTGAACCTGTTTCTGAAATTGATCAGTTGTATCAATAGTTACTGTTTTAAAGGGGCTGCCCACGGTATACTGTCTTATTGGTGTCCACGGTCTTCCAAGTGGACCATTACTCGAAGCACATTTTCACATTTCAACGTTTCTTAACCTTCTCTTGCAGTCCAACCAATAAAATTGTTCGTGAACCTTTTAAAGTGTCTTATTTACATCAAGTTGCCTTCCTGATGGCCCACGATGTAGTTATTGCAAAATCTCTACTACTCTATTCTTTGGAATTATCAACTGCGTCCGTTTCTCAGTTCTATCTGCATTTTGCAGGGCTCTATTCAGAAGACCGTCCTAATCTGCGAAAAGTCCAATTGATCTCATTATTTTTTAACGGCGTTACTAAATGAGACCACCTAATTCCATGCAGATATTCGATCATTGTTCTTCTCTTTAAGAAGTAACTTTAGATTTGAATCGTTTTCCTGATCTTGTCTTATTTTTTCAGGTTTTCAATGATCGTTATTCCCAGGGTACGTTTTCGATGTTTTCAATTTTTAATTCCAGTCAAATACTATGGTTACAATCCTCTGGATAAATTTTCTTGACAAAGCATCAGCATAACGATGGTTCTTCAGACACGATGTTCCACCTCGAAGTTGTATATTTGGAGCCGTTCAATGCATCTCTCGATTTAGTCTCCTGAATTTCTAAACTGTAGGAGTCATTTCAATGTTGTGTGATCACTCCTGGTTAGAAAGTTCCCCCCATAGAGATATGTGTAAAAAGGTTCAATTGATTTTATTATCACTAATAATAATTTAGGGGTAACACAGTAGTTTCGTACAAGCTTTGACAAAACTTTGCTGAAATATCCAATTACTGCCGCCTGTCTATTTTAAATCTGGAACAACACAGCGCCGATGCCAACATGACTTGTATCTGTGTTGAACATAAATTGGTCTTCTATATTAGAGCAACTAAGGACAGGTGCAGTTATTAAAACCGCTTAAGCGTTTCGAGTTACTATTGACAGTTACTGTTCCATTGTTAGAGGTTTTACAATATCTTTAAATCTACGCATGAATTGGGGATAGCAAGTAGTGATTGTATCCTCAAATTTTGCAGCTTCTAGCGCTTTAATTATTCGAAATAGAAAAAAAATTCACACGAATATTGTATGGATTCATCCAAGCCGTCAAAATTTGCTACTCAAAGAATCAATTGAGTATCACGGGTGAAGTTTTTGACGTATTGTAACGTTTTTATAAATGGAACACCCTGTATATTATTTACTTGTTGGCACTTAAAATTCCCTATGCAAAAATATATGTTATGTGTTTTCACTTTAGTCATTGTTGTAATACGAATTAAAATATTACTAATTTATTACATAAAACAAATCACAGTATTCATTCCGCCGGTAATGTCATTTGTTGGAAATGACATTACTGACGGCATAGAATATTTAGTTTCAATTCATTTTAAGATTTGATAATAATAAGTCGCAAAATAGGTTATATTGAAGAAGAAAAGGAGGACACAATTTATTTGTTGTACTGAGTGGGCCAGCGCATTTTGCACTTTTGCAATCTCAATTAAAAAAACTAGAAGTCATATAAACGTCAATGTTTATTTGCCTAAGAGTATGTATAAAGGAAATTATGTCTTAAAAATTATATTATCCAAATGACCACCATCACCCCACTGTCATTCTTCTAATTGGGCACGGAGATTTTGAATAACTCGTTGGCACAACGCGTGTGGTATGCAGCTACCTTTAGACGAACATTTCCATTAAGTTGGAGTATTGTCCCTGGCTTATTATACCAGACTTTTAAAATAACAACATCGCCTCTAATCGATATCAGGGTATTAGGAAAGATTTCCTTAAACACCGTTAAGTACATATTGGTAGGTATGGTAGGTTGCTCCATCTTGTTACATCCAAGTCCTGGGAATTGCTGAAATCATCGCTGAAAAAAATTCCTTAACATCTTGACGTATTTTGTAGAATTACCTAGTGCGTTTTTAAAGAAGTATGGGCCAATAATTCCATTTGAAGAAATCGCCATCCAAACCTGTACCTTTGGAGAATGAGGCGGTTTTTGGTGTTTTGATTGAGAGTTGATTGAGTCCCAGAATCTGCAATTTTGTTTATTAACATCTTCATTTATATGGAAATGTGCCTCGTCCAAAAATAGTATGTTATTAAAGTTGGTGAAACGTTCGAGCATTGTGTCAACAAATGTTTTTCTTAATTGGATTTTATACGCATGTAATTTCAAATCTGATTTCAATATTCAACGCAAAGTTGTTCTGGGTTCCACTAAATTGGCCGATCGCTTCCGAGTCGACAAGGCCGAGTCTTCTCGTATAGATGCATTAACTTTCTCGATTTTCTCTGCTATCCTCTTACATCGTGGTGGTCCCGTTCTTTTCCCGATTAATGTGGAACTCTGGTTGCTTCAAAATTTTTGCGTTGATTTATTATTGTTGATAAAATCTGGATTCGCCACTATACTCCGGAAACTATAACTCAACCAAAACAATAGGTATATGCTGGTTTAAGTGCACCAAAGAATGCAAAAGTGGTGCCATCGACTGGTAAAGTCACGGAAACCGTTTTTTGGGGTTCTTGAAAAATATTTTTAATTGAGTTGCTTCAAAAAGGCAGAGAAATAATTCGAGAGTATTATTCATCGTTGTTGGATCAGTTGAATGAAACAATCAAAGAAAATCGGCCACATTTGGCAAAGAAAAAATTTTGTTTCATCGCAATAATGCACCTACACATTTCTCAACTATTGTAATTGCAAACATATACGATTACATTTCAAAATCCTTCCACATACCCATATTCACCTAACTTGCCCCCTTGTCAATACTATTTAGTTCCAAACATGATAACTTCATTTACATGGTAAGAACTTTTCATCATATAAAGAAGTGTTCGCCCAAGGCATTAAATGTCTTGAGTATCGTTAGAATAAGTGTATTTAGTTGGATAGAAATAGTGTTGAAAAATAAAATGTTTTTACACTGAAAAACAACTGCTTGATTCATTTTTACCTGACTTATAGTACTACCCTCGTACATTAAAGGCGAATATTAAATAATATTTGAATAGTGTTGTAAATGATCAAATGTTTGTTGACAGAATATTACTTGCATATAATTTTTTTGACGATTTTATTACTTTATTACTAACAAGGGAACTTTGAGAAGTGTCTCTCGCCGATTTGATAACATTTTGGATATACATTCTTTGAGGGGACACATTGCTTAACTGTGCTATAAAGTCTGTTTAAGAGGTAAAAAGTGCCTACAAAGTTTCCCGTTTTTTTGTTTTTCGCTAAATAATTCAACGACTAAAACTCGAAGAAAAATATGGTAAATTGACACTCCATTTATATATAATTTTTTCATGTCCTAGCCAAATAACCCGTATTAATATTGGCATAAGTATTCTTTGGAAATTCTACATTGTAACGGTTCGAAAAGAACTAATTTATATTTTAGCAGCCGGGATCACTAGTCGGAGCGGGTTGGTTCAGTACGGTGCGGTAGAGGTCGCTGATAGGCCTAGGACTTTTTTGGAATACGCTGGAATCGGTTATCTTAAAGTGGAAAAGCTTAAGTATTAAATAATGCGACCAACGATATGTTCTCAACTGCTTGTATGAAAAGAACTTTATAGTTGAATTCATTTACGTTGAATTAATATAAGTCACTTCGGCGGTTATAATAAGATGGATAAAACCTTCAGAATATAATTTATTTGTACTAAATAAAATAATAACTCAAAAGAACAGTTTTCGGAAATTTGTATATATTTGCAAATAATAATCAAAATTATAAACATTCAATGCGGATAGAAGTTCTCTAAATTGTTATTAGTTTGACAGACACGCGGCGTCGCTTAAGCTACTTACAGAATACACTCACCGTCCGCAGATCGTTCTACTTTTCTGTAACATTAAGTTAGTACAGTTTAGTCTTCCTCGAGGCGCGAAGGGGACCGCATCGCATGCGGGCGAGTTCCCTCGCGTAAGGAGTCAAGAGGTCCGGGCAATGATATCTTTCTCCACTCGCGACTAACGCCACTGGGTGGATAAAGATATCACGAGCAACCGATGCCCAACAGACTTTTGCTACTTAGCAACGCAAAGATATTTGGGGGCGACGCAATTACAAGTTACAGTAGTATCTGAGTTTCGGCTACAGAATCAACTTAGACATTCTGTGTTTCTTTATAATCAAGACGGGATCGCAACAGAGCAACGCATCCACTCTTGAATATAAAATTGCAGGAAGTCGGACGGTACAAAGGGGTTTCACTCTTTCGGATAACTGAATTAGCTTCGTCGCTTATTTCTGCGACGACGGTTTTAATACTAGAATTTAAACAATTCTGAGGAAACGGTTTGCGTACTTTTGTAGTTAGCAAAGTGTCGTACTTTATTTTTACAAAATATAACTAGACCTTAAAGGTAAAACTAAATGCAATATATTCTCGGACAGAGAATCGTTCGGCGTGACTTCGAGTAGAAATCTACAAGAACTCTCCTTCGGGTTGAAGTTGTGCGCTTTTATACATAATTATCAGCCTCGTTCTTTATTCTGCGAACGCTATTGATAATGGTGTATTCAGTCTTTCATTAACCGATAAGCGTACAACTTCATGTGTTCTGATTATCAATTTATTTATAACGTAATATTGCGCAATTTCAATTAAAGCTTTTCTGTTAATTAAAAGCGATTTTAAGATTGTTTTAATATGTAATATATTTTATGAAGCAATCTCTATTAATTGTTAATTAGCTTGAGCGGTTTCTTAATGTTTTAAATCGGGATTATTATTGCGCCATATTTCGTCATCTTTATATCCTAATTATTTACACTTTATCTTTATTCAGGTTAATGAACAATATTTGAACTTAAATCAATTTAAGATAATTCACTCTCTGTTACATTCATACAGTATTTTATAATGTCTTATCTTTACAATCTTCCGGAATTTAACGTAAACACAAATGTACGCGCGATTTGTTACAAATCGATTTACGCGTCACTTTTACACTTTACAGTTTCCGGGGAAATGTTACAACATATCACAATAAGAGCTAGACGTTTCAAGGTTTTTGGATTGTTATGTACATATATAAGGGGTGAGAATAGACTTCGAAATTTCGAATTTCATGCAACATATATATATATAGGGTGTCGCAAAATAACACCGACAACGCTTAACCACGATTCTTTTATTTCTCATCTCTCATCCAAAAAAAGTTAGGTCGAAAGTTTTTTGATCTTGAGTTATAAGCTGTCAAAGATGACGGGATTTTTTCTTATTTTTCTAACTGCATCTCACTGATTCAACCGATCGTAATGAAATTTGGTATGTTGACTTGCGAAATTAAGGCGATCTTTTCCTAAAATATCGATAAAATTAATATCTTACAACACAGAGTTTTACATGCACACCTCTCTTTGAAGGCCTAGAACTTTTTTATAGGCAAAATTTCTAAATTTGAGCGCAGTTGCATTTTGGAGAAGGAATTTGAAATTATCTGTTAAAAACAGACATAGAAAGGGAGATTGAATAAGACAATTGCGCCGCAGAGTCACCAAGGAAACCAAGGAGGGAGTTCAGAAAAAAGGTACAAAAAAATTGCTGCATACACATTAAGTAGATTTGTAGATGCTTTTGAAAAATAAATACCAATACATGACATCGCACTTAACAGATGTGCTTTACAAGAAAGTATAAAAGAAAATTTACTGTCAGAGAAATTTGGAGAAAGCCCTGTATGGCTAGTATGTTTAAAAGTGCACGCGGCATAGTATCACGAAAAATAGCATTTGTTTTCAAAATAAAAGCATATAGAAAGTACACGATACGGCAAAACTTGGAAAACAATTTGTTGGCGAGCTAAAAGAATTGCTCAACATATACTGAGCATCTAATGTGTACAATTCGGATCAAAGTGGATTCAATTTTACAATACATTCAGGAAGAACACTCATGATGGGTGGGGTACGAAAAGTAGAGGACCCTATGCAATCTTTATCTACTAATACACATAGCTACCCAATTCAACCAACCATATCTGCAATTAGTAAGTTACTATCCCCATTATTTATAGTTTTAAAGAAAAGTAGTGGGGAATTTGGTTCAAGAGTACAAAGCAACTTATTGAAATATACCAATGTTTACATAATGGCTTCAAAATCGGGAACGTTAATTTCTCAACAGGTTAATTTACTTAATGTTAATGACACGTCAGTATTGTTATTTGACTCTGGGAACGGATATTATCCCGCTGGCCTAGCCCATGGTAGCCCCGCATATAAGCACATCCGTATAAAGTCAATACATCCAGGAACAACCGACGAAATACAATCTTGACATGTGTTTGGGTTTAGAATTTGGAAATACTTTGTACGGTGTTTCTCTGATACAGTGCTATTATTAGATGCGGCTATTAATTTACATAAGCATAACGAAATTTTAAAGTTGCAATCCCTAACACATAATCAATCGTAATCGCCACGTTTTGTCAACCTATTTCAATATCCGTGGATAAGAGTGGATATTTATAACAGAGACCTCCGTATTTTAAAGATCGTGTAGGTTTCTGCTTTTTACAGACCAGCAAACCACGATTTGACATTCATGGCGAAACTGCAATAATTACATGTGCCTGGTGTTATAAAACGTCATGTTTACAGCATTTTTAGTATGACTACCAGTATTGCAATACTTGCGTTCCATGATAATTATATTTATGTTTATATTAAGATCTTATAATGCACTTTTATCTCTTTATAACATTTACAGCTTTATGGTATAAAACAAAAGTTAATTTATCACAAATGGCTAAGCATAATTTATGTAGCTTGCGCTTTGTTTATTGGATTTAAAAACATGTCATCAGTTCTCTATTCCTGGATATAACCTTAAACACTTTAATTTCATTTAGATTTAGTTTTCCGAAGTACTTTGTATTATTAAGATCATATTATAAATACATATGATTATAAGCGATTATTACTAGTATACTATAAAATTAATCTTAGATTTAATACGTATAAATAGATAATTATACACTAGTGAAAATAAATAAAGACGTATTAAACAATGAACTAGTTTCGTTGCATTGGAGGATACGCGGTGGGATTTGTTATTGGAGATGTGTACTCAGACAATTAATAACTGAAAGCTAATGTTAACTGATTTATATATGCTGGTGACAAAAAGTGTTGATAATAATATGGAGTCGCTGATGGAATGCTGCAACAGATCCAGGACAAGGTGTTTTGAAATTAAGAAGAGAGTACAGATAAATTGAAAGAGGAAATGGTATCCATTAATACAAATCCAAATAAATTTCAAGAAAAGATTGAATCCAATCAAAATAGATTAGATTAATTTAAGTCAAAATAAAGTACAGGAAGAGATTAAATCCAGTCAAAAAATAAATTATAAGGAGAAATGAAATTAAGTCAAAGTGTATTATAGGATAAGACTTAATCTAGTCAAAATAAATCACAAGAAGAAATCACAAATAATTTACAAGCAGAAATTAAATCCAGTTAAATTGAAATACGAAAAGGTCTGAGAAATAAATTAACAAAAGAAATAGAAGACGTTAGCAATGAGATGTCAACAAAATATGAGTAGGTGACCAAGAAGTGTGATGAAGTACATCAAAAGTTTATACTCTTCACAATAAATAAAGAAATTGGTATACCTAAAGGAGAGTCGTCTTTTGTTCCTCATAAGAATCAGTAGAACTCAATACACAGCAGATCCCTTACCTGTCTTCTGCTGAGAATGTCATAACAGGTGCTACAAGATACCTGAAAGCATCCACTTATGCCATAAAGACATCATAGGCTAATTACCATTAATAGTTCATGGCAGCTGCAACGTCGAATAGATGGATTGTTGAAGAAAATGCAACTAGCTTAATAGTGACTCTACGTGGGGATGTTTTACATATTCTACAAACCATACTACACGATCTGCAGAATAATTTCAATTATCTTGTTGAAGACTAAAAATTCGAAATGGTAATAAATACCTGCAACAGGTCTGCTGTGCTCAGTTAATGATTCAAGTTCAAAAAATTGGAGAGAATCCCCAGAAATTAGAAACTGAAATTGCACGGTTAGTGAGATTAACATACCCAACGGCTCCAAAAAGTTTTATCGATCAAATTAGGATATAAACATTAATAGAAAATCTTCGGAATTCTGAAACACAACAGGCACTTAGATTATTAGCACGTCCACGTGATCTTGCTAGTGTATTAACTCATGCACCGGAATTTGAAGCGGCCAAACAAGTATCGAATGGCGATATTTGTGTACGTATCATTAAAAAAGACAATGCTATTTCTGATAGTTTGGAAGCAACAGTGGTAAGAATAATTAAAGCACACTGTTAAAAATGTGTAAAAGGCGGACATATAAAGAAAAATTGTAAACAGGCTGCATCCAGTTCCGCCAATAATATAGAGTAAGATACTGGAAGAACTCATCGAAATGTTAGCACTTTAGCAAGACTGCTCTTGGTTTGGGTCGCAAGTTGAAACATTTTTCATAAACCACACTACTGTAATCAATAATATCTGGAAACCGGATAATGTCAAGCAAGATAAAGAAAATGGCCCAGATCTGAAGTTGTTGTTAACATGATGGAATGAAGATTAAAGCCCGGGTAGGACGAAGTTGTCTAGTTAATGCCATTATTATAGCATATTGGTCTCAATGGGATTCCTTGTAGGTTTAGGATTATATTTTGAAAAGAGGTTTGAAAAATATAACGGATGTGAAAGACAATTGCAGGTGGTGGTTCCGAAAAATAGAGTAATGGAAGTTTTGCAACAACTGTATGATTGTCCGTTGGGAAGACATATGAGAGTAAAGAAAACTCTGGAAGAGGTCCGTAAACGATTTTATTGAATAAACTGCTGGAATGAGTCAAGGAGTGGTGCCGAAATTGTGTAACATGCACTTTTGGAAATTTTAACATTGGGAAGGCGAAAAGCACTGATCACCCAATATAATGTAGGTAGCCCATTCGAAAGAGTAGTAATTGATATATCTTGTCAGTTACTGGACACAGAAACAGGCAATAAATACATACTCGTTGCGATGGACTATTTTAGAAAATTAACTGAGGCATATGCAGTGGCCAAAACTTTAGCGAAATAATTATTTAGCTGTTTCGGAATTACATTGAGATCGCATTCAGATTAGGAGATATTTTGAGTAAGCCTTATTCCGAGGTCTCTGCCAGCTGTTGCAAATATTCGCGACTAGAACGACTACTTTTCATCCGCAGTCAGAGGATTGTGGAATGCATGAATCGAGCGATAGGAAAATATATTATTTCAGACCATCAAAGAGATTGGTGCCAGTAGTTACCCCTATTTTTGATGCAATATCGGTCGGTTATAAACGAAACGACAGGGGATCCCATCTCAAGTGTTGTTTGGGCATTAAATTAGATTACCGTGTGATTAGGAGTTTGGTAGCAAGTGTGAAGATGTGAAAGTTGCTGTAAATGAATATGTCGAAAGTCTTTGAAGGAAATAATTCAATTCACGAAACAGTTCGCAATAACATAAAAAAAGCTAGTGATCGAATGAAATTCCATATAAGCTCTAAAAGGAGGAATTTCAACCTAATGACCTAGTTTGGTTGTACCAGCTTCAATAACAACGAAGTGTATCTCTCAAATTAAAGTATCTACGATGTAATATGTAAAGAATAAAATTGCCTAGAGGTAAACTTAAAGTGGTTCGCATGAATCGGTTAGCACCATATGCTGGGAGGAAGGCAGAACCAGAACAAAAAGAATATGAACAAAGCGCGAATCATGTCGAATTAGAAAAAATAGGTGCCAAAATCAGTGAACAGTTATTTACCAATGTATAGTAAGTTCCCAGTTTGAAATGGCTG
>JAHWXV010708379.1:0-12410 GCA_024586415.1 Phrixothrix hirtus | reverse complement strand
TACAGAAATTATTATTGGATATAATGAAACAAACCTTTATTTTACATACAATTTGATACCTAAGCTACTTTTCTACATAGTCACCCTTCAAATTTAAGCACCTGTCGTACCATTTAGCCAGCTTTTGTATGCCGTATACATACTCAATTGCCGCCAAGTTGTTGAACCACTGATTAACTGCTTCTTTAAGTTCATGATCACTTGCTTAGCGGTTTCCAGGCAAGAGGGACCAGAAATATTATGAATACGGTATTTTGGAATCATAAATCTGTCTTACTCATAGACTACATGCCTAAAAGTGAAACCATAAATGCACCGGCCTACTGTCAGACGCTTCACCGACTCCGTCGCGCCATTCAAAGCAAACGGAGCGGAATCATTCCCCTTCACGATAATGCATCTGCATTGACACAGGACCTGCTTGAGCGGTTTTAGTAGAAAATCTTTGAACATCCGCCATACAGCCCGGACTTAGCCCAAATGATTATTACTAATTCGGCAAACTGAAAAACTTCTTCAGTAAAAACCACTACGAAAGTGATGATAACTTAAAGAATCCATTAATCAGTGTATGAACAACTTGGCCGCAATTGAGTATGCAGACGGCATAGAAAATCTGGTAAAACGATACAAGTACTTATATTTGAAAGGTGACTATGTAGAAAAGTAGCTGAGGTATCAAATTGTATGTAAAATAAAGATTTGTTTCATTATATCCAATAATAATTTCTGTAGAAAAAACGTTCTTTACATTCCGACCTATCCTCGTATATAATGTGTATGCCAGTGCGACGACCTTTTGGTTAGTTTTTTGATTGAGTTTTGTTAGCTAAATCTCTAACTTTTATGATTTGACGTCGACGTACAATTTATTTGTATTGAATCAATTGTTAATTCAATCAAACTTCGACTAGCTTTTAGACTGAGATATTGGTAGATTCGGATTAGCTCGCTTACCTTGTTTACACGATTATAAAAGCAAAGTTCCATAGGATTGATACCATCACTTTTGAGCATAAATGTAGCTTACTAGCTCTGTATATAATTTACACATCTGTCTGTATACACAAACAGATTCGGTATTAATTAATCAATACCAATTTCAATAACAATGCAAACATTTGTAGCATTTATATTTAATATTAGACTCACTCTATATATAAATTTATTCTCTATATTACAAATACTCTTTACTAAGTATTAAATAATATCATATTGTTAGTCAGTATATCTGTTTTGTGTAGTATGTTCATGAAATTTAGATTTAAACAATTTAATTGTGAATCTGAGGATTATTGTAGGCTAAGGTAGTGTTAATTAAGGTGTACAACTATGTAAATTGTTATTGTAGTGTTTTAGTAAGTAGAAGTAATTGAAAAACGTCGGAATTGCTTTTCCAAATAGGGGCAAGACATTATAACAAATAATGAGAAGCGTCCACTTATTTGTATATCTGGTCCTTACGATGATTTTTAACTGCGATTACTAACAGTGAAAAACGTTCGACTGCCCATTATCATATAGGAAACGTTTATGGCGAGCTGATTCCCATTTAATACCTGGAAAAATGTTCGCAAGGTTGGCCTGGGGTCTTCCAGAGTTTCGCTTGGATATGTATACCCTGAAATACTTTCAAGAGTGGAATATTCAAAGATGTCTACAATTAAAGTCGTGACGAGAGATTTATAGAAGATTATCTTTGGGTCGTTTTGTAAAGGTGGATCTGGTTTTATTTCATACAATTGCAGTATTTGTATTGTTTTTCAAATATTATCAGTTATATATGAATTGTATATTGTACTTTTTGTCATGTTTTTTACAGGGTCCTTTAATTAATTTATCTTGTTTATATTTTACAGATTCCTATTTTATATACACATTTTGTTTTCATTCTCAACTACTAGATGAACATGATGGTATTAAACTTGGATTTTTATTTACATAACTTCCTTATCTTGTATTGAAACTAATCTTTTAATATTTTTAATTACTCAAATGTTTTTATATATTAATTATGTATAAGTAATTTTGTTTTCTACCTTAATAACAAGATAGATCAACTCATTTTAAATTATTTCTTTTGATTTATTTTTAATGTTTATATTCTGTATTTTCTATTTTATTTTAATATTAGTGTGTCAATTTATATTTGGTATGTATATAAAATTTTACCAATTATTGTGTTTTTAAATAATTACATGGATCGATAAACTTACATACGTGTATTAATTTAAAGAATGATCTTGTAACTATTACTAATTGGGAACACGTGACACCAGAAGTCTTGGAATCAACCCTTGCCATGGCTTTGACAAGGTAGGTCGTTTCTTACTTCACACACATTAAAGTTAAGATAAAAACAAATAGTCAACAAATCTACTTTTTATTAGTTGTCACTGATTATCACAAATTATTACCAAATTTGTATTTGTTATTTATTAAACCTGAAAATGTTCACTCAAGAACAAAAGATATTTATTGTGGTAGTAATTTGCAATAATCAGCGACAACTAATAAAAATGACATTTGTTGGTTATTTATTTCTTGTCTTAATTTTAATGGTATGAAATAAGAAAAGATCTACCTTGCCAAAGTCATGGCAAGAGTTGATTCCGAGACTTCTGGGACACACGTTAGAACAATTAATAAACACTTAAACCCCGTTTGAAATTTTATAAAACCAGTGATATAATAATCTTGACGTTAAGTTTGATATAATCAGTGCTTAAAAATTAAGTTATGAAGATACAACAAATGATCCAAGCTTCAAATAAATGTTTTATTTCTTTTTTATGTTGTCTTGAACGTCGAACAAGTTATATGTTCATTTTCAACACTAGTACGATACTTTTCGATAAAATTTTTTAAAATCACTGCAGATTTAGTCAAATTGTATAAAAAAATAATAACTCATAGTTGGAAATAGTTCTTAAAATACTTTAAAATGGTTTTTAAAGGTGTTCCAGAAAGAACCTTAATGTTTTGAACTGAAATATGGATATGAACGAACACTAAGGACAAAAAATAAAATCAACAGAAATGTGATTTTTCAGATATGATACAGTCTGATAGATAAAATGAATAACAGGTGTAAGGAAAATTTAAAAATTCAGAAATAAAAGTAGTATAAAGAAAACTAAGGGAAAAACCATTTAAAGGAAATGAATAGAAAAACTATCACTTAAATGAAGAAATTCATGAAACCACAAAGAAAGATGGGAACAGAGCTGATGGCTTCAGCCTAAGCCGCATACTTGAAGAAAACTATTTTTTAATTTTCCCTAGACAAAAATAGGTTTACGTAATTATACCACCTAATTTAGGTACACCTTTTTGATTTAGTATTTGAATATTGATATGTAGGTATGCAAATAATCAAAACATCGGCATCTACAAATATGGAGGTGGCTATTGCTACCAATGTCGGACCAACCAACAACTTGATTCACGACTTCTGGTAATTTGTAATTTGAAATGTGGAAACAAATATTGTATTGATATATACGAGTACTACATTAATTATTTAATCCGAAAAAGTTCCTAGCTGTTATTAAAAGTTATAAAAATTTTATTCGATTTAAACGTATATTAAGTATGTTTTTATTGAATACAATAAATTGTTTATAAAAATCCTTAATTTCTATGATACTGATGTTATTTACAAGTTTTATTTGAAATGTCATATTTAAAAGCAATTTCTCTCAAAAATACCTTCACGTGGGAATCTTTCAATTTGGAATATGAATTATACAGTAATTTCCAGTTCTAAATTAGGGAACCGGCAATTTGCATGCTATTCATAGTTTACTTCTGTGTAATGAATTCTAATTTATTTCGAAGTATAAAGATAAAATAATCCTTATACAAATAGTTCTCTAAAAGTGCCAGAATATGACCTAAGAAAGTTCAGCCATCCTATTTTAAAATATAATATTTTTATACATACATAGATATACATACACAAATGTATTTATATCAGTTCACCTATGTTTTCATACAATCTCCACGTGTTTTATTTTACTTTGCAATGTTCTCTTCTAAATAGCAGTTTTCTTTCCGTATCCATGAGAAATCAATCTTAGGTGATGTACAATCAAACGTCTTAACCCCATCATCAGTTATAAATGGAAATGGAACAACTACAATGCAGAAGCAGGGGAGGGTTATGTTCGCTCCGTCCACAACGAAATATAATATACCAACAAGGGAATGAACTTCTGAACGAAAATAGATATTCATTAGAGATATTTGTTTGAGAAAACATGTCCAATATTAACATCATTGGATGAACTTGGAGTTTTATGGTATGTCTTAAGAAAAACTAAAAAATCTCAACTATACAGAGTAAGGAAAGGTTCCAGAACGATCATTTATCTTCGTTATTCCCAAAGTAATTATTTTCTAAATGTGTAATCATATTGGATTAAGATTACAGAATTTATTGATGGTATTTTCTTTTCTTTTTCACTCCGGTTAAGTCAAAAAGACCTCAAGCCATTTGTTTTTTAAATAAATATAAAAAACTCCATTTATAAATATTTACATAAATCGAACGTTAGTAAAAAAAAATAGCAATTGTTATGTAGCACAAAACAAGGCAGATCTAACCACAGTGATAATTTTAATTTAATAAACTTACGAAGTTTTCTCCATTCACAAGCTGACAATGGCCTAAATCATTCGCGCATCTCTTCTATTGTGAAATGCCGCACTTTACATTTCAAATGACCCCACAGAAAGGTGGCTAGCGGCGTTAAGCCGGGCGAACGAGCAGACCATTCGATATGACTTTTCGGTTGATGTATCTTGCAGAAAATATACTTTCTGTATTAGTGATACTAATAGTTATCAATGTAGTGGCTTATAAATTTTACATGTCCATACGTGCAATAAAGTTATGAAAATGTCATTTATATTAACAAATATTAGGAAACCGATAGTGCCGGAGACGAGTTATAGGAGCCAAATTATGGAGTACAAATTGTGGGATGCGAGTTTTTGCAGATGAACTTTCTGTAAACTCAGTTAGCACTTAATTACGGCATGTTGGAGGTTAGAAAGTCTGGAAAATTGGGAAAACATGATGAGGTATTTTAACAGTGAGCCGTTTATACCGAGGAATTGGTGTAATCGATATTACCCTATTTATAATTCTTTAAATAATAACTACGATCTTTTACATTGCATTGTGATTCAGAGTTACGTTCTAGATACGGTAATTTAATAATATCTGTCACATCATCTAGTGATATATCTGTTTTTATAACTTGATGTAAATTTGACGATCATGAAATCTGCTGACCAATATGACGTATGCATTTTCAATAGTGAAATAACTCATACCCTACTAGATATTATTATATAAATTTAAATCGAAGCATATGGAAATTTGCGATTAGCAAAAGCATAGTCTCATATACTGAAATTTCTGCATTCAGAACTTAAATCATTATAATAATTGGCTAGTGAATGACGTAATTTGTATCTTACGACACGGCTATATAAAAAGATTTAAAAATTTGCATCTGATTACATTTGATACTATTAAAATTAAGTTAATACATAGTTATAAGCCGTATATAGAATTTAAACCTCCATCATGACTAGACAGAAGAGATGGATGTTATATTTTAAAAAAATTATGAGTGACGTCTTATTTGCCACACAGATCACCATGTATGAGTATAAATTGGTTCGCTGTCAAAAAAGGCGTTTTTCCTAAAATGCATGTCCCGATTATTTATTGTTTCTTCCACACTTAATGTGCTCACTGTGTAGTACAATATAGATTGAAAAGCCTTATTACTAAAAAATATTGACATCACAATCTTTAGTAAACAATCTAAATATTACAAAATGAGAATTATTGATACTCTAGTGCTATCATAATCACATCAGGGAAGTACTTTATCAAGAAAAGTAAATGTTCTCATGATCGTTTCCGATAGAAAATGGCATTTTAACAAAAAGTGGTAAACTTTGAGCGGAAATAATATTCTTAACGATAAAGAGAAAAAGCCAAACAGAAGTTAAATAGAGCTTCAGTGCTGTTTATGGTGAGTCTTTTCCTTTCTATTCCACCATAAAACTACGATAAAAGTGGGAATGTAGAAATGGCGAGGTCACAACTGCGGTCGAAAAACGAATAATTTAACTGCATTATAAATTAACGTAATACTTTATACTCTTTTAGTTTAATCTACCTAATAGCTTAGAAATAAAATATTTAAGTGATAATTAAAATTGTAAGTATCGAGAAAATTGAAAATTTTATGCAAAGAGGTCTATTGTCGACTCCGTTGCTTTCATGTTTCCCTAGTAATTATACAAGAGAGGATTATTTATTTTATATAAATTAGAAGATATATCTTTAATACACAATTATGACAAATTATAATAAGCGATTTGTCATTACAAGAATTTTCAGTGAGCTTGTAAATTCAAACACTTTTTCGAAAATTTTTAGCTAAAAATTATTTGAAAATGCAGTTTTATTTAATTTTTCTAAACTATTTCATTTAAATTTTTTAAACTGATTGATGAAGTCTGATTAAATACTTATATCTTCTAAATTTTTCATCTTATTTTAAGCTGCTTGCAAATAATTATTTCGAAACATAATATTGAATTCACTTTTCAGACTAAATCACATTACGAATATAATTGTGCTATCTATATTTACCAGAATTTCCTTTTATGATGTGAAAATTTGATTAAATATAAATATAAAATGTTATAGCGCCATTTGAAGGATCACATATTTGTTAGGTTTTGTTGCTTGTTACAACACGATAGGCAATCGAGTCTAGTCAGAGTTTAAAGTTACCAAGTCAAAAAAAAATGGAATTGACCGAAGAAAATTTTCTTAACATAGGTTTTTACAACTTTAAAAGGAAATTGTTTCAAAAAAGTTGTGTTGCTGAACTGATTTCTATTTTTGCAGATGAAGAGCCATCAAGAGCATCAATTTGCGACTGGTATTCAGAGCTTAAGCGCAGGCGTACTAATTGTACTAGTAAATATGGCAGAGATCCATCGAAAATAGCAGTCACTGCAGTAAACATTGCTGTGCGTCAACTAACCAAGGAAGATGAACATATTGCATATCAAGAGATTCAGGTAAGCTTGGGCGTGTTGGGGAATGCAGTACAAAAGATTTTGCATCAAACAAACAAATAGCAGTTCGTATCGTGCCATAAAACTTTGCGACAATTTAACATTAACATTTAACGATTTAACGTGGGTCGTGATGAGTCTTTGATCTACAGCTATGAACTCAAAAGCAAGGTTCAATCAGCTGTGTGGACGTTTCAACATGAAACGAAGATAACGAAAGTTGATTAGTCGCTAGTTTTGTGGTCAAATCTGGACATGTCGCCGCCATTCTTCTTGAAGAACGACGAGCTGTTAGCACAAATTGGTACGCAACTGTGTATTTAGTGCAGGTTAATACTGAATTGCGAAAAATCAAAGAAAACCGCAGCATCCACCTTCAACACAACAATGCCAGCTCGCACACCGTTCGTCGGAAAATTGAACTTTTGGAAGCAGACAATGCTAAGATTCTAAATCGCCCACCACATTCTCGTTACCTAAGCCCCAATGACTTCTTCATGTTTCCAAAATTCAAGAAGAGGTTGCATGGAAAGCGTGTTCAGTCGCCAGAAGAAACAGTTGAAGCTTACAAAGAAGCCATTTTGACTAAAGCTGCGTTCATACTGAAGCTACTGTTCTACAAACTGGTTTGAGCGAATGCAAAAATGTATTGACCTTAATGGCAAATACTTCGAAAAACAATAAATATACTCTCGTTAGCCTAAGTTCTTTCATTTAGTCACATATCACTTCCTAAAAGTAAGCTTCGTACTAAATATTAATTTTATTTTGACATATGATGAACTATCTATAATATTATCGATCGGCTCTGGTTGCTTTTTACAAGTGAAGGCGGTAACAATCAGCACTACCTTGTCTTAATAGTAAACGTACGTTACAGATGATTGTTTTTAAGAAATTCGGATGCCACTTCATCTGTACATAGCTGACTTTTAAAAATGTGGTCCTTTGTATGTAATAGCCTAAAGACCGATTTACAATTCGATAATTGTCATAGTTAAGAATTAATTACTATCTAAAAACAAATGTTTTGAAACATCTAATTTAGTGGTGTATTGATTTTATAGTAAAATAATGTTTTTGATGCATAATTATTTTTAAATAATCGCTTGCGGCTTTACGGTAAACTGAACCTGAGCCACAGTTGTGACGTCACGACAGCGAACAGAAAGCTACATTACACCTTATATTAATGCTGGGCTTCAGATCAACGCATTTCGGATGAAAACGGATCTACTGGATGAACGAACGTATTAAGGCCGGTTTAAGGTAGAAACATATCACTGAGCCGTGCCTGGACCCGAGAACGGCCTACAGACGAAAGCGTGTTTTAACAGTATTAATAACATACTGATTTATAAAATTTAAATAAAATATATTATAAACTTCATAAAAATCATTTGAAAATAATTTCCTTCAATTATTTTATATCTTGACAACTGTGGTACGGTCCGGGCACAGCACGATAATGTGTGTTTCTACCTTTAGACTATCCGGTCAGACACGGAACGGTAGCGGTGTGCTTCTGTTTAGGCAAACTTTATCATAAGGTTTCTTATGGAACTATTTATATATAAATGTGACGTTTCCGTTCAGACATGTATAAATAGTTCTATAAGAATCCTTATGGTAAAATTTGCCTGAACGGAAACACAACGCTACCGCTCCGTGTCTGACCGGATAGTCTAAACTGGCGTTTAAAAATCTAAACAGCAATAATATAAGAATTAAAGCAAAACTTTGCTGTAAGATTTCATTCGATAATTTTAATCATTTAACTGTTCAATGTTATTCAAATACTTAAATAATTTATTGAGGTGATTTACATCTAAACATGTGTTAAAAGAAGATAACATTACGAATGCTCCACCATTAGCAATTCTTGTAATCGTTACTTAGGTTATATTTTTTGTTTTTAATTATTACTTTTTATAGGTATAATATTAGGGAACGTTTTTGATTTTATTTCTACCATTTTAAAACAAATTTTGACAAATTACTTTTTAACGTGCATTTCATTGCCTATGATAATAAACCTACTATACCAGATATGACAACATGCGAAACGGAGCTCTGGTAATTGATGACATCGTAATTTTTTATGCATATTAAAAAAACCGTTGTTAAAACTTAACGACCAATAAACGTTAATTGTCAGTTTAAGGTCTTTGAGTAGGTAGAAAGGTGTATTTACAGTGCTAAACACATTAAGTTATTATTACTAATAACCGAATTATACTTAAGCAATGTAATTTATCTAATAAAAATGTTTTCTCTTAATTGTGATCTGTATAAAATATTAACTACAAAACCTTCTTTGAAGATATAATTTTAAGTATCAAAACAGGCGGTTAAATGGTTGTATACCATCCTAGTTTAAATCGTTGATAATTTTCTAAAAAATACTTACTAAGAGGATACTAATTTATCTGTAAATAGTTAAAGCTTTATTACTGAATATACTCTTTAAGTATAAATAAGAAAACATAAATGTATTTATTTGTATACAGATTTCATCAAGTTATATATGCAGGGTGTAACAGAATAAAACACTCCTAAAGGGCGTAGATTTAACGGCTTAAAATAATTAAAAGTTTCTTTGTTAACACATTTGTTTTTTTAAAGCATTACAAAACTTCTGAAAAGCCCTTATGAACTACTTGCGTATTTTATGTTTGTGATAATAAATACAATACAAAATAACGTTGTCTTTTCTTTAGAAGTCACAAATTTTCTTTAACCGTAATTTTTGCAGGTAAGCCTGATATTAGTATTAATGTTCCGTATAAAGATACGCATTTTGATATAAACTGTTATTTTCCTTAACCTTTCGTTTAACACTAGTAGAAGCTAGCGCTTTAAAATAGTATAGAATCGTTTCTATAATATGTGCCTTTGTACTAATAATGTACTGGAATCGCGAGGATAAATTGGAACTCGTTAATATTTTCAATGATAGGTATTCTGTGTTTAATTGAATTTGTAACTAAGCAAACCTAATACACGCTAAACATGCTGAAATATGGTTTATGTTAATCATTCACTTTAAGCCATAATACAACATTTTTCAACCTGTTGCAAAAATTAGGTAGTTAAAGCTATAAGGTTAAGCACAAAACAATTCAGTTAAAAACCATATACTTGTAAACTAAAGAAATAAAAATATATTTTAGAGGAAGTACAACTAACTGGTTTAATGAAAATTTTATATACACCTTCATCTATGTCCACGTAAACATATGTTTAAACCTTTAAATAAAGTCCTCTTACACATATATTTATAGTTATATTGAATACATTTGATGTTCATGGGGCATATTTTTGTTTTCCTCTTGTGAATAAATTTCAAGAATTTAATTTTGTATAATCAAAGTGTATTCCTACATGTACTTGAAAAATAAAAACTATTTGCAAAAGCCGTGCTTTTTAGCACCGCTTTGCGAATTTTCACCAGCCCTTCAGCATCGTTACAAAGACAATATCGTATTCTTCTGTGCGCTAAAAATGTTTACAGATAGATACAGTTAGAACGAGTAGTCCGTGCCCACCCAAGGTTCAAATGGATTTAGGCAGAATTATTTAAAAATATTTGAACTCAACGGACGGTGCTTCCGTGCATTCCAGTCTCATAGTTTTGTACTTTCCAAACTCTCAAACAGGCGAATATGGAAGAGATATGAGATCGAATAGTCGTCAAAAGATCACTTGATCAAACTCAAAAGTATTAAACACCCTTGAAAAATTGCATAGAAACGAGGTCAAAAATATCACTAAAGGTACGTCCAGAATATCTACTGAAAAAGGTCGACAGTTTGAACATTTATTATAACTTTATAAGAGATAAGATAGTTCTGAAAAAACAAAATTTTCGGTATTGACGTTTTCTAATTCATTAACCAACCTCCGATTTGCACTGAATCATTTCCTTTTTCGCGGATTACAAAATTGATGTTATTATTTAAATTTTCTGGGTTTGCATCTTCTTAGGTGTTCTTCTAGGTATTAAAAGTTACGAAGCTGTCCCGGATCTCGGACATCATAAAAGCGTGCTAGTGGCATTCTATGAGAAAAAATATCATAATTTGTTGCGATATACCCTCCCTCTTACAATGAATATTGCATATGCAACATATCTAAAACTCGTTTTGTACAAAGTGTTTGTATCAATTTTCCCAATTTACACATATAGAGAAAGAAAATCCTCTTTGCATTTATATGTTCTAGGCAACGATAGTTTTCAGTTACATTTTTGTTAATTATTGCTTATAGCATCCTTTATGTTAGATGAAAGGCTTTCACAACCAAAGCCAATCTAAAAAGAAAAACTACCTGGATCAAATTTTAACAAAATATCTGTCTTTTGTCAAAACTTGACACGGTCCATTAAAGGAAGTTGTTTTTCTTACACCTTCTATATCAAAGCTCTGCTCTAGAGAACACAGTTCTTTTCTACACCAAGTTTTATAAACGGTTTAGTCAAAAAACCCCTAGTCCCTTAGGTGACATTTTCGGTCATAGCAGCTTAAGGTCTTTTTCTTTCCTTTATGCGAGGAATACGTTGTCACGCTCGATTCTTGGTCAAAAGCATAACCAGGAACGAGGGCAACATATGCCATGTAGAAATTAGGTTATTCCTTCTTTCCGGAAATCCCATGGAAACCTAAAGTATGCGTCGACTAAGCTCAAACAAAAATGGTTGTCGGCAGAGTGCCGTGGATCTTGGTGTTGCGTCAAATCGTATTTCGAATCTAATATCTTTAATGTACAGAAAAAGGAAGCCAAAATGGGCGCCAGTCGTAGGTAGTAAAAAATTAAGTTTACACGTCCCTAACGACAAAATGTGCAAACCGAAAACCAAAATCTTACCTTAACTGCAAAGTGCAAGCTGAAAGAAAGTCAATTGGTTATAAAGACTTACACCAGTAATTATAAACAAAACGAAAGCATTTATTGACAAATAGATTATTCTTGAAACAATTATAATTGCAGTAAAACTTATTCAAACAACGTGTGTTATTTCTATCTCTTGCGAGACGCAAAGTATCAAACTAGGCTAATTAATATTTACCCTTAATCGGTCTCTGGGTCACCCCAAATAAAAAGATATATATAATCTTTGACAAACCATACATTACAAATATTAAATTACTTAAATTGGTTACATAGCTTTCGAAGGTATACAAGTACATGTGATAAAAATTATTATCATGAGTAAAATTATAAAACAAAGGTGCTGAAGGCTAAACTAAGTAGAATCAAGATTTCTTTTATAATTAGTTTACAAATCAAACACT
>JAHWXV010708266.1:0-10008 GCA_024586415.1 Phrixothrix hirtus | reverse complement strand
GACATTTCTGTAATAATGAGTTTCCATTTTGTTTCGTCGCAAAATTTTGATTAGAAGCGGTGATATATTAAAAAACCGTTTTTGGGGGTGAACTTTGAGGTTGGTTTTCATGTCTTGAAAGTGCTTTACAGCAGATAAAAAAAATACGTGTCTTTTATTTGTTGATGTTCTACAACATATCAAAAAATCAATGACATCGGTGAGTCGGGTTGGGGCCCTTTCCTTGGCAGTGCAAACACAGTTGACAAAAAAGATTTCTTCAATTTTAACATCACACTGGAATATCTAATTGACAAACAACTCAATAAATACGTTATTCACTTTACACTATCCACATAGGTGCGCCTTAAGAGCAAATATGCTTTGGATTTTATTTTAATTAAATTAAATAACAAGACAAGCATAATATAATTGCTTTAAAAAATCATATCGGTTACATATTGGAGGCCTTGCTCTTAATTAATTAATGCCCGTGAAATTTGTAACATCCTGTCCTTTTTATATATTCTTGTATCTAAAGTTGAATTAAGATTAAAACCAACTGAATTTCACTCTGAATGGCTTCTAAACGCGTCAATAAAAAACGTTATTATTTGTATTCCACATAAGAACGCTGATTAGCTCATGTAAATTCCTAGACTGTGAAGTAATCGTCACATTCCATAAACACAAATTTAATTCATATTCATGAGTTAAATACAAGATGAACATTTTACATTCTAATGTAAATTGAAAAAATGTGGTTAAGTAGTATTACTAAGATATCAAACCGATTCTAGAATTGACTAAAAAACTAAATCTTACATAAATGAAATTTAAATACCAAAATTGTTATTATACACAGTGGCCTCAAAATGTATTATATAATTAAATGTATAAAAGACACCTCCACAGTGAAAACAGTTCAAGTTGAATCAAAACCCGATACGGAAACAGAAGGGAAGGAATGCGGAACTGAAATATGATGGCCACATCCAAGCCCAAGAAAGCTCTGCTTCACAGGGTCCATGTACTAGAATCGGACAATCGGTAAGACTTGAACGTCAAAATCAAAATCAACATGCAGCGAAGTGAAACCGAAACTAATAAAGAAGAGTCACAGCTCACAATGCGGTCGGATAAAACTTTCCTAAAAGCACCATTCTGTGAAGCCACGCAAGTGGAAGAAGGTCCACGCCCAAGGCAGCTTCACACGGACTAATCCATTTGGAATAATGGTTAAGATATCATAAGCAACTCAGACACAAAGAAGTTAATATTATGCAAACAATGTTATACTAAATATACCAAAAGGGATCAGAACAGCGAACATGACAAACCACTGTCTTTGTGTTTAAAGCACTCGGGTTTAATTCCTGATCGACGTCAGTAATTTTTCTTTGCAATTAAAAATATGCATTCTTTTCGAATAAGGAATTAAAATCGTGTGCTACGTCTTAATGTGGTTTTCCCGCGTACAAAAATTCCTGAAACACCACTAAGTTTAGCTAAATTCTAGAAGCATGGCGAAATTACCACAGCAGTTGAAGTTATAACGTGAGGGGGAATGTACACATTCTGAAGCATTTAACAAACTTCAATCAACTAAGGTTTAACCGCAATTGTAAATAAATTTAAAGAATTGTGTTAGGTTAATTTAACTTTGTAGTTGCTGTGACGGCAAAGGTACCTTTAAATTCGAAAACCTTTAAATTGATTATGAAACTTGACTTTCATTATTAAATTATTATTATTTAATGCATTGCCATTAATTATTATCATACTTGTATTTATAAAAATATTGTTTTAACTGCTGAAATAAGCTTCTATTTTGTTACTGTTTTTGGATAAAAAATAGGAGATTTTGTAAACTGCCATGAAACACCGCAGTTGTTGTGCAGAGAAGTCATATTTTAACTAGTAAATAATGTATTTTTTCCACTACTAGTTTATAAACCTGCATTATAGTGTATATTAGTATGCTGTGAAATCGAATTTCTCAAGTGACAAGATAATAATTTTTCATTATTAACTACTAGTTAATAATGAACACATTTTTTTGGAAAACGTGGGATAGTTTGATAAAATCTATTTCTATAAGACAAATTACTAGACCCAAGAGATTTTATCTAATAATATTTCAAACATTAAATAAATTATTTCATTTTGAAAATTCGATACATTCATAATTGGCGCAATAGCAATGACGCAATGGCGCAATGGCGTCAATTGACATTTTACTCAACTATAATATATTATTAAAAATTTAATTATTTTAGTTAATATTACTTCTTAAAAACTTATTTTGAATTATAATAATGGTTTAGCGATGTATGTAATCTACAAACTTAAAGTTTTTATACATGTATGTTATTTTATCTATTTTAGGTTATGAAACAATTACTAGATGTAAATAAAACACTTTTTATTTTTTAACATTATTAAAGTTTGAATTAAAACTAGTAGTGGAAAAATTGTATATAAACCTCGCTGGTGAAGTCTTTTATTGTCCTCCAACCTTGTATCTCGAGGTGCGAAGCACCTCGGGATATAATCTTGGTGCTCGGGTAATAATATATGACTTTACCACCTTGGTGTATAATATACTATTAATTCACATGTATGTGTATGTTTTTTATTTGAAAAACAATCGAAATCAGATAATTAATTTAATGTTTCATACAAACCGCCATTTCAGTTGTAGGTTTTCGATAGAACTTGTACTTCGTTAAATGCGGCGTTGGCACTCACAAGCAAATGCCTTGCTCACCCCGAAATCAGGCATTTTTTTATACTAATGAAATAAATAACTATATTGCATAATTGCATGCCAATTATTTGTACAGGATATGCTATAGTTAATGCCTATTTGCGATGGTTTAATTAAAGTAATTCGAATGTTGAATGTTTTAAAAGATTAAAAACGGAATGTCACTGATGTTATATACATACATCAATTTCAATTTTATTTCTTTCTATGTTTAGGCTATTAGTTAATAGTTCACACCTTTTCACGTGATTAACGTATAACCTGCAAGTCGCCACGACGCTTTTATTCTTTATACTTTAAGCATTTGCTTGATGCGTATTTTATCGATTTAGATGTAAAATATTAAAAAACACTTCTAAAACTTAACTTAATGGAATTATTTAGAACAAAAATATACACTGAAACCTGTAAAGTTGAACATCTCCTTAAGTCCAACACCTGATTGATTTGAATGATTTTTGTCGGAGCCGTTTATTTAGTTTTAATTTACATTAGAAGTAACATACAAAACTTGAATACGTCCATAAGCAGGTAATTTAGAAGCAACCGATAAATTTAAATTCCAACTATTTTGACTATTTATCTTGAATACCTATACCTGACCTTTGAATTAAACAAATGTGTTTAGTAAAACAATAAGAGGATTATTGTCCTAACAACAATAAAATGCTATTAGTTGATGTATATTTGGAAATTCAAAGCTTCTTTGTTCTTTGTTTTAGACTGATAAATCACGACTTTCTAGGAATGATATTGCTTATGTGTATAATATTAGGAGGACATAAGTTAATTGTTTAAAAATCTTTATATTCACTAATACTAGAATTATTTATTTACATAAATATTTATTTTATAGTATACTAACAATAAACGTTTATATTTCTGTTTAAGTATAACAGCTATTTAACAAGATAACATTTTTGAGAATACTAAAACTAATGGAATTTAATTTGCTATTTATATAGGGAGAAATTCTAGAACATTAAAAAATAGTAAAAAATAAAATTAGTCATGATTCATTGCTGACGTTGAATTTATTTAGACAAATATCGGTTACAGTAATGAGTCAGTCGTGATTATATCACTTATTTTAGTTCTATGGAATTTTCTATAAAATGATTGCTACTTCTAATTTTGTTACAAAATCTTGAATTAAAAAGCTATTTTAATACAACTATTACAGAAATTATATAAAGGTTACGCATAATTCTCTGATTAATTCTTATAATATTGAACACCTGTACAACTGAAATGGATAAAATTAGAACCGTGGGTGTACAAAATAGACTGATTTTAATGTATATATTTTGATAAAGTAAAATTAAATTCACTATTTATAGTTTATCTAACTTGCAATAAAATGTACTTGACTTTTTATTTAATTATGTATAACGCTATTAAACCCTTTAACATTCTTAGAATTTTATTTATTATTTAAATTCTATTTCGGTAGTAAATGTAAAGCTATGTAGAATTTTTAATTTAGTTAGTTATTAATTCGTCAAGAATTCCATTATGATTCAATTACCTTGGAAAATGTTCCATAATGGAATGCTAGCTAGATTTAAACTTGTTTCTATTTCTTGTTCTAGGAGACATTATCTTTCATACTTCTCTTCTTTAATAACCCTAAACAATGTACCTTACAGTAGCATGTAAAATGATGTCACATGCTAACTGTTTTAGCTCTAAGAAATTGATGTTCTCTTCTACATTAACTGACAGTTCGTCAAGTTACTGAATTGTTTGTCTAAATATGCATTTTACAATATGAAAATATATACAATAATTATATTATAAATATTTAATTTAGATAAGACTTTTAAATTTTCGCACATATTAATTTGAATATTAAAATAGGGTAGAAGTGAGCATCCTCATTGCGCCAAGTAAATTTTTAAAAGTTAAATGAAGTGTAAAGAGTTAATTCCCCTAGTCGAAAGTATTACGGAATATTTTGAAAGCTTGAAATCATATTTCAGAATTTCACCTTAAAATAAAATTAATATTTGATGTGGTTCTAAAACTTTTCTGCTTAACTAAAGCTTGTGTTAACAGATTGTGAACTTTATTTCATAAATACGGTTTTTTATTTATACAAAATGCGTTTAGCACAGCATAAAATACTTTAAAATAAAGTTTTTGGTATTGATATTCACAAATAATGTTCCTTCATTGTTATATTTAGCTAAATATTGTCGCTAAACATATCTGCATTGTTAAACTTATTTCTACAGTAAAGTGTCTACTAGTTAAAGGCACAACGCTTCCCTAAAATGCATACCTTTTAAAATATGCAATATTTTTTTCCGTCCTGTTTTTGAATTGGAGCAATGCATATAACCAAAGCTAATAGATCTACTAGCTGTTATATTCCTAGCTGATAATTGCATACTCGCAAAGTATGAAGCAATCACTACTGTTTGCGGTGTTTTATTTTTTCCTTAAAATTTCTTGTAATCATGTAATTGTGATAATTTTCGGCGTGTGTGCATTATTGAAAAAGAAAATAGTGTTATAAGCAATTTATTTAAATCGCTATTGTCATACATTAGTTGCTTTATTTGATAAATGTTTGCCTGTAATAAATATTTGCAGTCAATTGCATTGTATATTATTAAAACATTGTGTAAAAAACGTTTAAGTTAAAAATGTGTATAATTACTTTTTTAAATAAATTATAAATAATAAATATTGTATTTGTAGAAAAAAATCAAATTTAAGCGATTTAAAAGTATACGCTGTACGCATTATTATAACAGCTGACAGGCTGATTTAAGAAAAGCATATAATTAGAATTATGTACTAGACGTAATTCCATCTTTAATAAACACAAAATAGAGACATTTATTCTTGTGTAACAATCGGTTGAACTCTTGTTTTATGACCTGATCGAACCCGAATTTTACGTAGCAAAAATTAACGATACACATAAAACTTCATTTATAATTCAAAGGCCGTTATCAATAAGGTAGTTCAATATTACAAATTGAATAAAGTATAAATTAATTAACTAATTAACCAATTAAAATAATTAAATAAATTTGCCAGAATAATTCATGTAAAAATAGCTATTATTACCGCAAAGAGAGAAATATTTTCTGTTAAAAATGTAGTTAAAGTATAAATAAAAATAATATGTAAGAAGAAATGTTCATGTATTGATAGCAAAATATAGCTAAGAAGGGTAAAATAGCTAAGGTTAAAAATTATATTCAAATTTGAACTATATGGACACATCTAGCAATAAATAATGAAATGCAATATTTAAGTCAAACAAAATACATGGAAATTTCTAAATTAGTTATTGTAAATATAATAGGCTATTAAGAGATGGCGTTAAAGATCATACAAAGTTCATTAAAACTAATAAAAATTGTAATCAATGTAAATTTCAAGAAAATTATTAATTTTAGACTATATAAACACCATCTAAACACTAGCAAAGATAGAACATTCCCAGTTCTCTTACATTAAACCTATATAAATCCCTCCGATTCAAAATCCTATCAACGGCTGGCCTGATAAAACAGTACTCACCTATGTTTTGCACGTATTCCAAATGGACGGTAATCACAAACCCTACGTCCCTTTCTTAAGACCCCATCAAAGGTTTCAGGGCGTATTCCCTAAACTGAGGTGGGAATCTACTTCTTACTCGGCAACAGTAGCTAAGGTTTTCAAGACGTTCTCCATTAACTCGCTTGCTTCGCTTGCTTTATATACGTACAATAGATTCTCTCGAAAGATTTTATAAAAGTGTTACGGATGTATTTTAATATTCTTTATATTATTCCGCATGCTAAAATAATTATTACAAGCAATTTGTATCCTTCTCAATGAAGTTTGACTTACCCCAAAGTAATTTAAATATTTATATAACAACAATACACCATTTTCACGACATGCCATTATCTGCATGATCACAGAATGGTTCGATAAGTAATGATGCGTGTGAAATTTGTATAAAGTTCTAGCACAGATTTAACAAATGTATATTGAATTCCACATTTATTTTGGTAAATAGACGTATTAAAGTAGATTGCGCTTTTAATTGAACTAGAGACTAAGATATTATTAATAGTTAGCAACAAGGTAATGTTAATGATTAAATATAGTACCCATAAAAATATACGTAAGCCCGTAAACGAACTATAGTAAATAACTGCTCTATAACAGCAACTTAGGTCTAAATAAGTAACCTTAACTAGCATGCAAAACTTACCTAATGAGCGTATTAGAGAGTTCACGGCCATAACTTCTCCGAAGGAGTAATGCCATCAGGCCGGTCGACTAAATTATAGTTAGTTCAACAAAACAGTTTACTGCAACACACTTTTAATTACTATTTCGTAGTTTAATATAGAATGGTGAAGCCCGTATTTGTGTACAATTTTATGTGAAAATTTACAATAAAATTGTTTCCAATTCGATTAAAATCTACAAATTTGTGTTCACCTAGGCGAGTTAAATATTGCTACACATTTCGCGTTTTACATAAACATCGTTAACGTTTTGTTAACAAAAACTGGAAGAGGCATTGATAATTAATTATACCATACAAACAACTCCAGACGCACACATAATTAAATTGGTAGTTACTACCCTTATATTTAAATGTACTAGTTACCAAGTTAACTACGTATACGGCTACTAATTTTTAATGAGTGATTCTACAAAATTTTACATTACTGCAGAAAATTTAAAACTATTTTAGGCTGGCCCACTAAACGTTTAAGTATTTTTGCTACTCATCGTAATACTTTTAAATTTTGAAATTAATAGGCGAACGGAAGGGTAGTCATCTTATCTTTCGGTCACTTGAACGCGTTAAGATCAGATCCCGTGTAGTAGTCGTAAGATGGCGATTTATTAAGTTTTAACCTATCGAGTATCTAATACGCGGTTTAACGTTTACAGTAATTGTGAAAATCCGCATGATGAAAATATTAACGCAAACACCTTCTTGGTGGAGATCGCAATATCTGTTTAGCGGAGAGCGAATTTATTTAATCCAAATTTTTCGCTTCCTTCGCTCTAAACATTTATCTAGGCTTGATGATTTTCGCAACGAAGAAAGAAGTATCCCTGAATTAAAAACGTCATGTATGGTAGGACTATTTAAATTTATCTAATCCACGATTCGTAATCGCACCCTAAATTTCATTTATGAAAGTGCTTGTTAATTTAACGACGATAATTCTGCGGCATTATTAATTTAAAATATTTTCAGTGTTGATTAAATTGTTATTACGCTGTAACATTATTTTTGGGAAATTTTCCGTTTTATTTATCTCATCTGCATTAGTCTACATTGCGTATTGTCATTGCTATATTTTACCGTAAAAATAACTCATTCATTATGTGTTGGTCAAACACTTATTATTTAATTTTATATTAAATATTAAAAAGCAATCTGTTAAATCGTTTTTCGCATTGATGGGACTTTTTTAAATATTGCGTTATATATTAATTAATTGTGCTTATTGAATTCTTTAATTTATTTAACATTACTGCTTTAGTTCAGGTATATTATTTTGCGAAAATAAAATTACATTGGACGATGTAGTAAGTTTGTACAGTACTTGTAATTGCAACGCGAAAACAAACCCGTCTTTAAAAGCCAATCTTATCAGTAAGAATTCATGTTCTCTTTGGATTTCCAAGGGAGATTTCTATTTTTAACCTCTTGAACTTGCCGTCCAAGAACCAGTGGCACTATTAGTTTGACTACTCGCCGCATATCTATTAGGCGTTTGTTGATTATCGTTATATATTGAAGAGTAAATCTACGACCTTTCTCCCTGCAGCAATTGGCAAATCAATAAACCCCTACAGATTTCCAACGTTGTCTTTAATTGTCTTAACAACAATTTGTAATGTTGCAATATTCTTCAGGTTGTTTTGTATACTTGCATACTACCGATACAAGATCGGTCGACAAAAAGTTAGAAAAACGGGACCCAAAGGGTCGGGTTTTGCATATTTTCGAGACCTGTTGTACTAAGGTACTTAACAAGCGTGTGTCGTACACTATATTTTACGCTAACCCCAATTATCAACCAAATACGACAATTTGATAACAAACCTTTGCTCCGTTTCATAACAGTATCGTTGTGAACCATAAAGTGCTTGTTAAAGTGAGGTTACTATGACAATCACAACAGTTCGAGAAATATATCAGAAAGTCACAATCAACATAGCCGGTAAATGTACAAAAACAGGTTGGTAGCGCAAAAACATGAAAAGTTTGACCAGGACTAGAAATGCATACAGACCATATAATTTTATGCGCAATTCTACACGTGACTCTTTATTAAACAATACTAGTCTGTCTTTCCCTAATTTTTAACTAAACACAGACTTCAAATATTGTTAAGTAAAATGTACAACTAATGAAACTTGTATTGGTAGAAGAATAATCATCACTAATTAGCATGTTTGCCTTTTGGTCGACGGGACGCAGGTTCAACTTAGTTATGGTCGGTGACCTTTCTTCTCAGATAAGAAAGTAAAATCGTTAGTCCAATGTTAATTTGGTGTTTGGCTTGTTAAAGAATTGTGAAGCTCCTATTTTGTTAGCATTTAAATGACATGTACAAGGTTTGCAAATTGTAACCTATTTTTAAGCTGTATACATTTCTGCAGAAAAGATTTATTTAGTCAATTTATACGGGCAACGTAACTAACAAGCTGCTTTAAGTCAAAACGTTTTCCCAGTAAAGAAAGCAATTTGTTCTTTGTGTTATTTATATAAATTGACTAAATTATTCTCAGAAGGACATTACTTTTTCTAGGATTATCTATGCTATGCTGGAAAAGTATGTTATCATATGCCTTTCTTGAAAATATTTTTCAATTATATATGTGAAACTTTTATCAAATGAAGTTGATAATCCACGTAAAAAAATTTGTTGAATAGAAAATTCCATTAAATAGAAAATTTTGTGTAATAGATCATAAAATAGAAATTCCACTGTAGGTGGTCGTGTCTATATTCCCGGATTAGGCAGTTTTTAATTTGAATGCAATTTTTCACAATTATGTTTTTAATCACATTACCTTGGTAACGTGTGTGACAACGTACAAAAAAATTGCTGCAATAGTAGTTCTATTATCTATCAGTTTTTGTTGGCACGTACCAAAATGCATGAAATCGAATTGTCACGATTTGCCTAGATCTTGATTAATCGTCAGATCGATATGCATATTTTCTGTATCAAAATATATCGATACAGACGATTAATATTCCACAAGAT
>JAHWXV010708248.1:0-11906 GCA_024586415.1 Phrixothrix hirtus | reverse complement strand
AGAAAAAGGGCGCTACACTATCTCCTACGAACGAATACGCACAGCCTCAAGGGTGAGATACTGAGATTTCCTTGAGGTATGTAAGATGTTAATTAAATTATGTGCTTGTAAACCAACAATTATAGTATGTAAATGAACAATTATATTATTTCTTTTGCTATAAAACTACTATGAATTTATAACAACAGAGGAGCTCATGTTTTGTTAAATGTTTTTTTTTAAAAAAGTATTCTATATCAACAGATGTGATAACGCTATGGATAGGTTGACCCGCTTTTCAAAATTTAAAGCGTCTGAAGATCACGATTAAACCTTCGTTGTAGGTGATATGAAGCAAGCTGTTATAATAAGATAAATTACTCGACCTACGAAATTTACTTTAAAGTAAATGTATATCAATAAGGATTGAACACAAAAATGTGCTAAATTTAATATAATAATATTTCTAATGCCTGGAACTTTACTTGTACGTGGAATTTCAATTCGAAATTTTAGCGCAGCAATTCCTCCAAATATAAAGTTCTCTTAATTGACTAAGATTCGTCCAGCGGACAACAATCTTTATAATTTAAGAATTAGGAATTCTCCCACCTTATCAGGTGTGGTCTAATGCAGAATATAAAGCTGCAGCTATGAGCGGTGACTAAAAAGCTTGCCACGCTTAAGCGCCTCTCGGTGCTTCCATTTATTTTAATGAAGGGAGAAACCAATAAAGGACCAGGCCCAGTAATTGAGATTGGAGTTATCCTTAATTATGAACACAAAATCTGAAGCGTCTAAACTAAATACGGGAGTTAAATTTAGGAAAATATAAAAGGGAAAGGGCTTACCAAAATTATAACGGCCCCAAATATTTGACACAAAAATCTACACTTCCATAAATAAAAGTTTTAATACAAGTGAAAGTTCTTCTATCGTCAACCTCGGGATTTTATCAACACGCGACTATCAAAAACGAGGCGCGGAAACATCATTAAATGAAATGCGCGCCTTACTAAATCCAAAATTTAAAATTTAAGCGAAGTTAAAAGCGGCTAGAAAAATTAAAACGTTACAAAATAACAAGAAACAATAGCAAGTGTTTCTGCATCTAACGGTTATTGCATCCATACTCAATCTGACTGCTACCACCCCGAGAAGCTTTTTGTACAGAAACATGCTATTTACAGAGGAATCTGGTTTTGCAAGAGGTGGGATAGTCAATTTCACAATTTATATCAGTGACAAACAGACTATCGTGATATTATTCAGTCAAGCCATCAACATCAATCTTTAAATATCTACATCTCTTTAATTGCTACTTTTGTAGTATTTGGACGACTTTCTAGCCGGAATTATCGGCACCTTTTAGAAAATGGCCTACTAGATTTGCTGAAAGGTATTTCACTCACCAGATTTATAGGACATATGCGGTTTGTATATGACGCTGTACAAACTACTTCAGTATTATAGTACCAAAACTTTTAAATGCAGAATATGCTGAAAGATAGATCTGTCGTTCTGGACTTCTAGCATAGCCTGTACGGTTTCCCGATCTAAATCCTCTCGATTATCACTTATAGGGACATTTAAAATCTATTACATATTCTACTCCAGTTCAAGTAGTTTATGATCTTCGACAGACAGCGGAAGACGGATGCCAACAAATTTGGAACAAATCAGAAATTTTTGAGCGCGTGTATTGCTGCCTATAAAAACTATTTTATACATTTCTTATGATTTCAATTTAATTTCTGCATTTTTTTATGTTTGTGATTGTAACATTGAAAGTAGTAGTAACTCAGTAACGACACACCATATAACATGTTTATATGAACTTTTTTCTTTATTTATTGCCGTAAAAGCCGCCTTCATACAGTTAACTAACCATTTTTGTTACACTAGGTATATTTTTTTAATCGAGTCATTTTTGGTCCCCGCTTGGGATAAGGACCATCACTTTATGATTCATTTGTATTCCAGTTTGTACCGTATTTTTGGAGTATGACTTAGACAGGGATAATATACATAATTGTAGAAAAATTTTAAAGAGCTCGTTTGTCACGTTAACTAAGATTACTGCGTATATTTAAAAAAAAATAGTTACTATGAGGCGGAGTCGCGGTGAAGTCCTATTAGATCTATTATCCAAAAGGAACATAGAACATACCCCAGCATGTTTTTGTTTTCTAACAAAGTAATAATGACATCGTAGTTCCAGAAAAGAATCATGGTATGGCACTGAAGTTCGACATGACCACTGTCGAAAGGATTTTATACAGTGGAAATCTCAAAGTTAATATTGAACTATAACTATGGGAAAGAAGTCGTATATATTGTAGATAAAACAGTAAAAGAATATGTTTTCAAGAGAAGCAACAAAAAATAGCTGCTAGTTGTATTTATGAATTGTTTTGGTATATCATCTACCAATTCTATATTTTCTACAAAAGTATATATCCAAAATATAGAAAATGGAGGAATTCTGTAAGAGGATCCTTCAAAATGTTTTGGATAAGAATTGGTACGATATTTATAAAGAATTCTACGGTGTGCCTAAATCCATTCAAATTGCAATAAACTCCATAGTTAGTGTACCATTTTCCGCTTCTTTTGGCTCCATATCATATCATTTAGTAACTATGGTAAAGTGAAGCGGGGTACAGTGTGTTTTGGTCGTAAAATGGTTTTATATAAAGAACGATTATTTTAAGGCAACTTGAAGCTTGATGTGTTCACTTTAATCTACGTCATGATTCTCTATTTTGTAGTATTATAATAGAGGAACGTAATTTTGAATAATTAGTTTTACTCTAAAAAACTCTTCGGGTGGAACAAGAAGGGCCCTTACACCAGAACACTGCAGTTCTCATAACTGCTCTCACAAGTTACACGAGTTATATGCATCGACGTGTGCTAGCATTGAATTTATCCAAAAGAAGTACTGACAAATCATATACGACAACTTAATATTCCACACTTACATAGTGCAGTTAGTGCACAAGTTAAAACCTCTTGGTCGTTTTACCTGCCGCAATCTTTCCTGTCAACTGCTAACTTGAATGGAGTATAATGTAGAATTTAGTCACAATCTTTGGACGTCTGAGGAAGTTCAATTTCATCCAAACGGGTGTGTGACACCACAAAGTTTTCATTATTGTTTGACAAAAATCTTCGAAAACATCCACATTTGACCATAGAATGACCAGTGACGACGTTGTGTGTAACTTTTGAGATGATAACGGAAAAATGGCAACTCTGATGACAGCCCGCTGTGCCAATACGATTTTAACTTTTTTAACACATGAATTGACTAGGTTTTCTCTTGTTATTGAAATTATTCGATTTCAAGGGAATAGTGCTATACTGCATAAAGATATTGTGACATTACTCGGCTTGTAAGGTCCCAAAACTTTCAGAATGTGACTTTCTTTATGGGGACACTTAAAATGCAACCTATAAGCGATAAGCATATCGAACGCATGATATTGAATAACAAATGAATGCTTCACACAAAGTACGTTTGGAAGATAACAAGAATGACTGCGTAGTGTCGGATATCACTTTTTCAAGAAGTAAACATCGTGCTAAATGCTTTAATATGATATATTTGTAACTTGGCAAATAAATATAGCATATTACTTATTGGTATTACAAAGTTGCCATGACCCTGACCGCCCAGCATATTGTTGGAATACTTTGCGAATTTAATTTTGTGAAAGTATTTTTATACATATTTTATGAACTCCTTATACACCTTATAATAAATGATTTCTGATCGGACCGTTGTCATTAACAACAAGGCAGCGCAAATGAAGGGAATGAAGGAAAACTAGTTGAAGGTTGTCCGGTCGGCATGTTGATCATCGAGGGTCATAGGTCAGATGTAATTGGTAGCTGTGGTTGAATGTGATTGACTGGCGATACCAACGTTTCAAAACTAGAGGAATAAATATATTCAGACGATAATATCGTGATCCTATCCGTGTTATCGTCAATATTGTGTCGAACATATACTCAAGACAGCAGAAGGGATGTGGCGCTAAGATATGTTTTAATTATAGTACAGGAAAATCAAATTTAATATTGGTAACACCCGAATATTCAGTATATATTGAACGCTTAGTATAGACAAGGAATAACGACAACGGTTATCTGCTCTAATACGAGCACGAGATATATGCTTAAATAACTTTCAAAAGATCATTTGTGAATTAAGCTATTAGAGGGTCACTCATATATCTACAAGAAATTTAATTTTCTTTAAAATGAAAGGAAATCTTAAAACAAGTAGAAAACAGAATCATTTATTCCGGACGAACCCGTAATGGCATAGCAATAATATAATGCAGGGTACTTCGTATGTACGATCTGTAACTCCAGAGCGCAATTGCTTAGAATGTTTTAAGAAAAAAGTTTCTATAAACAGGTCTCCAGAAGATGTTAGCTTCTGAATGAAGGTTGTTAAAAATTTAAGAAAAATTTTTATTATTTCAAATAAATTTTGAACAGTTAATGCTAACTTTTTAAAACTTTGGAATTAATTTACGCTTGTAAGTAGTTACTTTTTTATTGTAAAGTCAATTCTTATATACCGTCGCACCAGTGACATAGTTAGGCGTGAATCAGTCAATCAGCCACCAGTTTGTTCATAAAAAGAAGAAGAATATTTTCTTGAAATTCTTTAATCTTTTCAAAGCTTCCTAATAATTTACAACAAAAAAGGTCTGTCAACTTTTTGCCTACTACTAACCTATTCTTAAAAAATGGTCGTTCCCTACCAACAACAATAAATAAAATAATTAATTCTGACACTAAATGAAAGCAGATGTGGAAAATGGCCAACTTCTGATAAAACTCACAATGGCAACCGATCATAAAGAGCAAATTAATTGCTAATTTTTAAGAATCGCTCAAAATTTATTTAAAATAAAATTTTCCTAAATTTTCAGCATTACTTATCTCGGAAACTAAGCGTTCCGTACACACATATCAAAAACTTTTTTTCTTGAGATATCCTAAGGAATTGCGCAATGAAGTTATGAACTGTACTTAGAAAACAGATTGTATGACAAATGGAAATTTGTTCTGTTTGGAACGCATGTCACAAGCGTAAGTTAATTATGGAAGATCAAACCTTACTAATGAAATTCGGTACACTTTCATAAACAATTAAAATAATAAGTCTATATTCCTTTTGGGATGTACAGTATATTTGTCACAACCTGTATAATAAATAACGAAAAAATCCTAATTACTAATTTAATTACATTATTAACAAAGGTGCTAGCAAATAGAAACTGAATTTAAAGCTATAAGTCATAGAAATTTTACTTGTGGGTGCAGTTAATATAAACAAATAAATCAGAATGAAATTAGGTTAATCAAATGTGCAACGAATGTACAATAGTAAATTTTCCAGTCATTAGCATAAGCGCATATTTTAGTGACGCCGTTTGCTTAATTCAAAAGTATAAATAGGTTAAAACGACCTTTGGTCGCCTGTTCACTATCTATACAATATGAAATTCAATTTATAGTAATTAAGAGTAGCAAAATTATTTCTATAAAGTTTATAGTAGTGGAAAATAAAGTATAAAATCTACGGTGCCGCAATCTAACTGTTCTACACAAAGTAGTTGAGTTTAAGAAAATTAACAATGTCATGTGGAGATGTAAATAAGTATTACAATTTTTCACACTTGTATTATATAAATCCAATACGAAATTATTACATTTTCTATAAACCGAAATAAATTCTGAACTTAAATATTTCCAAATATAATGGAAAAGTTTCATGACCGGTATTGGGTCATCAGTAAATAATGAAACTACTGTCTTATTACTTCTTAGCTCAGTCACGTTAAAAGACGATTAAATAAATTATTAATTTAAAATAAAGGTTGTTACGAAAAATTTTTGAGTAACTTCGTCTGACACATGGTTAAACTTAGGTAAATAAATTTACACCTGGACTAACGAAAGTGTTGAAGTACATCATACGCATCTGACAGACAAGTAAAATTATCTAGGCTACGTGAGATTTAAACTCGTCTAGAGTAGCATGTAGTAAACTTAATCTTATCAGAAGCCGCCGTCGTTCCTACGCTACAAATAATCGTCAGAACATTGGTAGGATGTTAGAACAGTTCAGGTGACCAATAATGGAACCAATAAAGTGAATCTGCGTGATTAGTATGCATTGTATAAGCCTTTTATTAAATAAAATAACCAAAATTGGCTACTAGAAAGGTTTCAAAACGAAAATAATGAAATTTCCTTTTAAACAAAAAGGTGGAAGTAAAATTTGAGCAGAAATATAAGTTCCGTATAGAAACTCAGTGCGTTTATACTATCTCGACTTCCAGAATATACAACGATTTCATACGTATGAACTGCATAACAGGCTTTTGACGTAAAACGTACGCTTAGTATAAAGCAAAATTGTAAATTTTAGAATCGTTACCCGCCGACGACGTAACGAAGGTTTCTTAAATAAAATTAAAGCATGTTAAAAAATTTAAATTGATCCTTGAACCGATTCTAATTTTCCCTAGAGTTATTCCAATTAAATATGACAATAACTTTTAATGTACACACTAAAGGAAAAAATTAAAGGAGCGTTCCACCATTTCGTAGTTAAAAGTATAACTGAAGATGGACTACTGTATGAGTTGGTGCCGCACTAAGCGCATTTGGTTCATTACAAAATGATTAATGATATATAATAAAATCAGTAAAAATTACCCGTAGTAATCTAAGAGTGAGACGAGACAATCAATGGCTACTGTTTTTTCAATTAGTTGTCAGTTCAGTGTTGCTCAAATATTTCGTAAGTACAAGCTGAATTCAAAAGTTGTAGCTAGACAGCTTTGTTTTGTTGAAGTACATTGTTCAAATGTTTTCCTAGGAAAGGATTTGATCCCGTGTACTAACCAGTAGTCAAGGTGTTGGATAAATATTCATGTTCAATGGGCACAGAAACTTAGATATCCATGCTAACACCAGCTACAAGTTCTATAAAAATATTTTAAGGTAGATCAGATTGTCTTTTCTTAAAGAAAATTAAGTTTTTTCATATTACAATTTATCACCAATTGATTATTAAATAAAACATAATTGCAAGTTAAATGAAATGTCACTAAAAATGGGAAAGGACACATTCTATAGTAACAACGAATCTTAGCTATTTACTAGATAATTATCGAAACCTTGTAATATCACCTGCCAGTAACAATATCATTGTTTAATAAATTATGCCAAACTTTTCGAAAATAGTTTCGAGTGTGTATTTTCGAAAGTTTCTGTTTAATGGTGTTTGAAAGTATCATCTTTTATTGCGAATTTTAATAATTACTTCTATTTTCAGTGTGGATACAATTAGTAATTATTCTAGAATTAACAAAGAGTAGTAGTAAAGCAACATAGTACTATTCAATTCTGAATTTAGTCCATTACTTTTTTGACCCGGCTCTGGAGAGGTAGTGAAACTACATGACTAGGTGATTTGGCGGCGTTCCTAGAATTTGCGTAATTAAATATTTTTTGCAATTAATTTTTAACCAACATGTTAAATAATTATCGCCTTTGTACGCTTGCACTATATAAATATCCCATCCTTTATCGTCATCAAATCAAACCAGCGGTTTCCTGTTTGAAAATTAAACATCACTTATTACAAACTTGTATTTGATAATAAATCAATTACGGTGGGTGTGCTTTAGTTAAATTTGAGTCAAGACGGCTTGTTATTAATCCTAATTTGATCTAAGGTTAAACCTTAACGTGATAAAAAATAAGATCGAATTTTACCTTCTAAAACTTGTTTTAAATTTCATCAAGTGTATCTATGAATATATAAGACCATGTTCAGGTCAAAACGTATTCGTGTGATGTTTAAATTCAAAGTACTTTGCAGTATATATTTACGTTTAAATATATTATGTTGTATAGTTACAAATTATAGCGTACGTATGTAGTAGACTATGATTATTAAACTTTGTTATTCCAGCTTAGTAGCGGTATTGCGCTTGTAAAACTTTAATACATTATTTTTAGATATTTCTGCAATATTTTTAAGAAGTTTAATAAAATATTCCCGTACAAGAATTAATTGTAATGTTATTAGCAACTTACAGTATGAAACTAATAATACACTTCCTTTGCGTTTTATAAAACAACGAAAAAGTTTTTATTTTACAAATCATAGCCATTTATTTATGAAGATTGCTTAAGGCCATTGGCACAACTATAGCTTAGCTGAAACTTGAGTTGATACAATTTAATAACAATTGATTAAGCTAATAAAGACGGGAAGAAGATTAAGAAGGTAGCTTTTTCATTATAACATTTATGTGTCTTATATTGAAAATCCAATATTAAGCCCAATATTGTATACAGTAATTTGTTTGAATAAGTGAATTGAGTTGGCAAACCACTTGTCCCTTATTTGTTTTATGGTGCCAGTTTAGTAAATATATTAATTAATAGCAAGTTCCTTGGCATAATTTAACAAGAAAAAGGAATTACCGGTATGATTATATCATTTTGTTTTGTTTTCATTAGAGTGTTCCTAGAAAAATCAATTTTTATGATGAGCAGTATGTCGAGCAAAATCGATAATATCCATATTAACACTGCATTTGCCTGTAAATTGATTCGTGAAAGATAACATGGGTATACTTTTGTTTTTCATTGAGAGTCTTTCAATACAAATCATTATGTTTATCAAATCTGTCAAAATAGTACTGAGATCATACCAACCATTACATCCCACAAGGGAAGTTCTTCAAAAAATATATAAAATGAATTCAATAGGAATTGAATGTTTTAATGTGTGGCAGATAATCGTTATCTCCGTGGAAATCATATAAATGAAATCAGAAAAGATGATCGCAGTCTATTAGAGAAGTGTGTGACTACATATACAGAGTTTATCAATGGGAAACATTTTTGAAAATACAAATATTTATTTTATAATCATACATGCTGATTTTAAAATAGACAGACACACTTTAACGCGTTATTGTGGAGGTCTAACTATAATAATGCTCTTTAACAACAAAATTACATAAAATAGAACACTTTTTGTAAAAAATTGCAATTGTCGACTTTTTGAGAACCGTTGGAAAATGTTTACACATAAATATGTCTAGAAATATTATAATTCTAACTAAGTGTCTTAGAGCAAATAATATGTTACGTTAATATCAAATTATTGCATTTGTATATTTATTTCACTATTCTATCACAATATAGGTTATAGATATCAATGACCCACAATTCTACTCGTCTATAGACAAAAATTTAACATTTAATTTTGAACACGTTTAATTAGATACGGTTTCTAGAATGTTACGAGAAACACAATTTTGACATTTCCTTTCTGGAATATTTTAATTTTTAAAATTTGTAGAGAATTGTAAATGATTTTTCATTATTACTATAATATACCATTTTATTATTTTAATTAATTTTGATAGTGGCCTATTTTATGTGAACAAAATTACTATTAAAAATCTTATAATGTAGTTGTACAAAACATCAAATAAAGAAACATTTACGTAAAAGCGTGTTCAAGTGTTCAAAATGCTTCGCCGTAAATTACAAGCCTGTAATTTCGATATTAGCTAATCTATCCATAATACACGTACGCAATGTTCAACTTAAAACTAAATTGTAATTAAATTAATAAACACACAAAAATAATAATTAGTACACGTTTGATATACTACAGCAAATTCTAAGAGTTTAGCATTACATACAGAGTTTGAAAATGAATACCTTCTCATAACTACATCTACCATTTTAGAATGACGTAACAAAGAATCACCGTCTATAGTTTATTCGCTTAAAACGACACATTCGGTTGATTGGATATTGATGAGATCCTCAAATAATTCACTAGCATTGTTTTAACTCCGTTTTTCTTGAAAATGACAAGAAATATTTTAAAAAGACCCTTTTTTCTTGATTAAAGCTACCGTATATATGGTCCAAGTTGTCGATGTATTTTAAAATCACCCTAAGGATGCAGTGAATTTGAATCTCCTGCAATTTTGATCGGTGGATTGCAGAGTTGTCAAAATATTCAGAATAAAAGGCAGGCATCTTTGCAGTTGTGAGTTGGTTGGTAGTGTAATGCATTTTCACTGTGCGTGCATTTTGTGAATGTAAACATATTGCTTCAGTGCAAAGGAAATTTAAATTGCATTTTCAGATTCTTCTTCACGATTCTGTCCGAACACGAAACAAAGTCTTGAAATTGATCGAATATAGAGAATAGAACGGACGAGGCAAGCGGTGGAACAGAGCGCAATGCGTTCTGCTAGATGACAGGCCCTTACTGTGAATATTTGCTGAACAACTTTATGCCATATATTTCATGAAGATTTGAAGTTGCATCTTTATAATCTTCAAATTATGCTTTCACTTTGAAATCAAATAGTAGAGTGGCTTGCTTAGAATTTTGTAGAACATCTTTTGCCACTTTAAGTTGCAATCAAACAGTTTTGGGACGACTTGTAATGTCTAATGAAGCAGATTGTTACGGATCTGGATACGTAAATAAAAACAATTTGCGTTATTGGTCTCGGTAACCACCTAAGGAGATATTTAGGAGGCCACTACAGAGTGTTAATGTAAAACAGCATGGCGTGAAGTGTCAGCTTGCGGCATAATTGGGCACTATTTTTTGAGGAAAATAACCAGAGTGTTACAGCAACCGGAGAATATTACCAAGATATGTTTGCATTATTAGAATTTTCTCATGCACAGGAACGCGGAGAACTCTGATTCCAGCAAGACGGCGCAGCGGCTCACACTTTTCGATCTTCAATGCAACTGCTGCAATAGTTTTTTTCCCGGCCGTGTTGTCCCAAAGTTTGGAGACATTAACTGACCAGCAATGTCCCTAGACTTAACATCTCCTGATTTTTCCTTTAGGGGCATTTAAAAGCGATGGTTTATGCTATAAAATCACAAGATGTTCAGGAGCTAAGAAATGCATAATTACAGAAGTGAAACTCTGCATTTTCTGAAGCGTGTCATGAATGAATCTGTTCGTAGGTTACATCAATGTAGTCAATGCAGTCGTGGTGATCGCTTAAAAGAAAATGCTTTTAAAAAATTAAAAATGTGTCATAAATTGCAATTAAGCAGTTTTCAGTTTTTGTACAAATCGTTTTTCATCGCCCTTATTTTACTATGAATGTTTAAAACCGCTAGGAATCACCCTGTATACACTCACTTGGGTGTATCATTTGGAAACTTTAGAAGTGCAATACATTTTAAATTGTTACGATTAAGAAAAGAATCATACATACAATTTTTCGGCGCTGTCTTCATGAAATTGAATGTAAGTATTCTGTCGCTTCGGAAGTACATAGATTCCACGTTTAAAGAATTATTTTGGTCGTGACTGTAGTCAGTCGTGCACCGCGGTCTCAACTTTTTCATCACTTCTGAAATGTTTGTCTTGTAGTGCTTCTTTGAGCGGTCAAAGCACATGAGAGTCACTAGGTGCGAGGTTTGGGGAATAAAATTGGTGTATAAAACATTCAAGTTTGATATACCGAAAAGTCTGGGCTGTCAAATGGACTGTATGTGTTCGGGCGTCTCATGCTGTAACAATTTACCTGAAGTCAGGAATACTCGTTGTTTATTCCCGATTGCGGAGCGAAGTTGAATTATAAGCAGATTTGAATAAGAATTATTGGTTACAGTCACTGCTCTTTTCATGCAATGTTCCAAAATAGCACCCTTTAAATCCCAGGAGAAAGTGCGCATAAGTTTTCCCGCATTTAAACTTTCTACACCACTCATAAACTTGTTGCAAGGACAAAAACGGATCAACATGCTGCGGTGCCACCTTTTAATGAATATAAATTCGTTTGACACCCTTATTACACAAAAAGCGGTACATATTG
>JAHWXV010708168.1:0-19283 GCA_024586415.1 Phrixothrix hirtus | reverse complement strand
TTAGGTCAGCAATGAGTCATAGCATTACATCATTATTATGAGTAATATTCTCGAATATTCTATTCTTATTGTTTCTAGAATTATCTTTCCTATATAAGTACCGAATTGAGTTCTCTTAGAGTTAGTTCTTGTTAAAATCTTGTACTGTGCATTACTTATATATATATATATATATATATATATATAAGTATACATAAATTGAATTATAAATGTTTGCTGCTAGTGGATTGTAAATAACTAAAAATTTATATAAATTAGTGCACATAGTTAATTATAATTTTTAGTGAACATAAATAAAATAAACATTGTAAAACAATTAACTAGTTTCGTTACAATATCTATCTAGGTACATATATGTGCATGTATCTGTGCAGTAGGAAAACATTTGGAACATTACCATTAATATTTCCTTTTGTTTGAGCTATTTATTGGAATAGTTATAATTAGTTTTCTATCTACTATATTCACACAATATGTAAATTAAGCTTAATCTGTATATTACTTATTAGCAATGATAAAATATAAAAATTCTTTATTTGAGCACTAGTAGTTAGTTAACACTCCGTTGGTAACGTTTCTGGCGTAACACCGATAGTGGCGCCGTATCAGAGAGATACGTGATTGAGAATCACTCACATTAGTAAAGAACAGTTCATAAATATGTTGGAATGTGTGATAAAATAAAGCTAATGCATTAATATAAAACTTAATAGAATAAAATATAAATCTCATTACTGTACATAAAATATGTAGCTTAAGGAAAATTAACCTCTATCTCTTTGTAGTACTAAACATACTAAATTAGAAACTAAACATAAAACATAAACACTAAATTTTTTAACTAAAATTTGAAAACCTAGGAATAAAATAAAGGTGTGTATTTAAAAAGTAGACTAACAAACGATTTTGTAAAATGGTCATCATTTAATTACACTTTACGTTACCTGCATTTTTATAAATGCCAGCCCCTTTCCTCTTCAATTTGGGAATTCCTCAGATCACAGTCGTCAGACCAAATAAAGGCACGGTGTTGAAGGCACAAATATTGACCACAAAATTTGCAAGAATAACTTGTTACTCTTGTCTTCTTCGATCGCCAACAAGGTTAGGAATGTTTTCTTGTGGATGTGCTAGTTGAGGCTACTAGGGATGAGCTGATAACTTTTGGTTGATTTTGAGTTGCGGATAGAACTCTCGAATTCGTGAAGGAATTGTTCGAAGTAGGTTAGATATTAGCAATCGTTTCTTCAGTTGATCATTAATTAGTTCCCTCCTCAGCTTTTTGAGGAATGTTCGTCGTCTAAGCCCATCGTTTCCGTTTCCAATGAAAATATACTGAGCATTTACTTCTGCTATATTTATCATTTAAAAGCACACGGCCATTGGTCATCTCCTTGTGCCTTTCTATACATTATAAGGTGAACACGTTTTGTTCACAATGTTATCTCCTATTTTGTGTTCATTGTAATAGATTTTTATTTCTGGTTTTCTTGTCACCCAAGTTTTGGTCTATTGCATCATCTCGGTGTAAGCTGAATATCAAAATTACGTTTTTTCTATCTGTCTTATTTTAAGGAACGTATGAAGCTACAGTCACTTCTTCTCTAAACGCAAAAATGGTGCTAAAACCTCGCTATCTTTAATTTCCTTCATTTTCTTAGGAATTTACCACTTATTCGTCCTTAGTGTCCCTACAAACGATGAGTGATGTATTTCTGACAAATCTTGTAGAAGATTTACGTTATGTCTGAAAAATTTTAAAATAATAAAGAAATGCCAGTAAACTAGAAATTAAAATTAAGATTAATTAAAAGTATTTTAAACAGAAACAATGTAGGTTAAATTGCTGCATAAAAAAATCTATGTTAACATTAGTACAGAATGATTGTTCAGTCATATGAAATACCAGGTTACGGAATTTTCCGGCGCACAAGTTCAGCAAAACAGCAAATTGCAACAATAATAAATTATTTAAGAAATCCACGAAAATCTGCGTAATGCAGAAAAGTAAGACGAAATGAGTTACGGATAAAAATATAATAAAATTCTGGCATTTGTTTAAGTTAGAATTGAACTATGGTTTATAATAAATATAGAAATTAAGAGTAGATACGAAATTTATTGGTAACCGTAATGAAAGAACCGAAGGCAGAGAAACAATCAGATCTAGGTTATAGAATTGTATAAAAGTTAAGCATTTTATTTTAATAAATATTCTGTTAAATGGTTCATTGTTGTTTAATCTGAATCACGTTGATCATTTGATTAACGTTAGCACATTCCCAATTACCAAGTCATAAATAAAATTATTCTTGAGACTGAGAACAAGTTGGGGATGATTTACGGATGTACATAAGAGGACAATTTTTACTCCGACGCACATTACTTCTTTTAGGTTCTCTTTTCTTTGAGAGGCGCATAAAACCAGCCCTTCAGCGTAATTACTGTTGAAGAGCAAACATTAGGAGGTTGAATAACTACACCAGGTTCGACATCCTACTTAACACGTTGCTAAACCAATTATCGGCAGTTACATTACGTCCCGAATCTTCAATAGCAGCTATCATTCGCTTCATCATATCAGTACTTCTATTACTAACTTCAAATGGCCCTTCTGGTTGTTTACCTGCATAAATTTTTAAATTACATGTGTAAAACACCCTAGAATCAACTGCAGCACATATTTTTATCTCGTATTTAGCTGGCTTTAATGGGATATATTGAACAAATGCGCATCTTCCTCTGAACGGTTCCAGACTTTCGTCAATTGTGAAACCAACTCCCACGGAGTAACAGGACTGACTATGAATTTTTCAAATATATCTGGAATAGGAGCTAGACGGTTTATTTTTTTTTTCGTTCTTGCCGATTTTCGCAGTCATCAAACCAGAGAGTTCGAAAGAGGAAACAAAACCCTTGAAGACCCATAGTTAATCACAATATTTCAACTCCATATCCGTAGATATCCCACATGTCATCAAGGTTTATCATAGCGGCTCTTCATAGTCCAGGTAATTATAAAAGCCCAATAAAAGCTTTGACTTCCGACTTATCAGTTGGTATAGCATTTCTATCTCTTTGATAATTCATTCGAATTGTTTAAATATACTGATTGGTGAACTTACAACAATATTAAGCATACTATCACCGAATAAACATTTCCAGGTACAAGAACTTCCTTCTGCGTTCTTAGCGATTCCTAGTGCACCTGGAAGCCTTTTTAACAAATTGCGCTTTATACGTTTAGTGCGGGTGGTAAATGGAGTTTTTTCCCAAAAAAATAATACGATTACGTTATTACCTCTCTTCAATTTACAAGCAAAGTAGTCCTGCTCTTCTTCGCCATCCGAACTTTCTTCCTCTCCAATATCACTTCGTTCAGAATTTAAGTCTCCTTCTTGATCATTGATTATTTCTGATGCATCTGTGTCGTAATCTTCTTCTTGTATATCATAAACTCTTTCATTGAAAGAAATGCCTGTTGTTAGTTCATCATCTAATAATAATTTGTGTATTTCCATGATGTCTGGATTTTCCAGCCTGAACGTTTCTTTATTCCTGTAACAATGAAATAGAACAAATTTGTTAAACAAGAGAAGTAGATTAGAATACCGTAGTGACGAACACAAGATGAAAAAGGAATTAAGAAAATAGAAAAGGTTATCTCAGGAAAATAATACAAATTGTGGTGTAGTATCTTAGAGATACAGCCAAAACATTTTTACTAAATAAATGCACCGACGTACAGCAATAATTGACAAAATTGAAATAATCAGAATAACTGATAATACTTACGAATATGGTGGCATGGTATATCACAGATACATTGGCGTTTTACACTTAAACTCACGCAGCGTGAAAGTAGCCGCAGTAATTGCAAATTAAACTGCTGGAAGTAAGAAGATAGGAGTGGCAAAAGCTCCACCCTCAATGTATTCGAGGTGTATTTAAAGAAAAACCAACGTGTATCTCTCAGATACAGTTCCACTAGCGGTGTGTTAACAACGAAAGTAGAAGTTAAATTTGCTTCTAATTGTGAGAAAGTGCAATTTGCTGCTCAAAGATTGTACGCGTCTAGGGGTGGTTTGAAATGAAACGGCGTGGTATAAAATCTGAAATTTCAAACTTGATTTTCACTAGCTAGTTATTATATTATTAATTATTTAAACCAAACCAATTGTATTTTAATTCTTAATTAATTCAGTTCCTACATGTTTGGATTTTATCAGAAAATCATCGTCAGAGAAAGAACTAATTTTACAAATATAAAATGTCAAAATTCAATATTAAAAACAATTAAATATTTAATTGAATTAATTAAGAATTAAAATACAATTGGTTTGGCTTAAATGATTAATAATATAACTACTTATTATACAACCAACTTTTAAGGTCGATGAATTTTATATTTCACTAATTAGTTTGAACAATTTCCTTTTATTTTGCTTGCAGAAAAGTGCCTTTTTCTAGACATAGTTATAATACTTTAAAAGCAATTTACTTAGCTACGCCATCGGTACAAATTCTGAAATTTCATATTTAAATAGTGTTGATTAGTCTTCAAGTAATCAATTAGTTCCGCTTGATTCTGCAAGTAGGAAAGTAGCTTTTGCTCGTCAGGGCTATAGTTAGTTAGGGGTAGTTTCCTAACAAACAACGTCGCTACAAATTCTAAAGTTTTATGTTAAAGTAATCTTAGCTAGTCTTCACCCATCCATCAGTTTCGTTTGATTCTAACAGTATCAAGGTGGTTTTTGCTCATCAGGTAGTAACACATAAAGGGTAATTTGGGAACAAAGTCATGCCATCGGCACAAATTCTGAAACTTTGAATTTAGGCAGTGCTGGCTAGTCTTCACTAATCTATCAACTTCCTTAAATTCTGGCCGTGGGGAAAGTGCGCTTTGCTTCTCAGGGTAATAATACTTTAAGGGTAGTTTGCGAACAAACGCCATCAGTACAAATTCTGGAATTTTATACGAATATTTAAGCAGTACCGGATAATCTTCATGTAATCTACTAGTTTTGCTTGATTCTGCTTATAGGGAAGCGGTTTTTGCTCGTCAGGGTAATAATACTTTAATAGTGGTTTACTAACAAACGTCAGAAGTGCAGATTCTGAAATTTTACATTCAAGTAGTCCTAGCTAGTCTTCAGTTTATATCAGTTTCGCTTGATTCTGCTTGTAGGAAAGTGTATATAAGGGTAATAATACTTTAAAGGTAGTTTGCGTGCAAACGCCATCGGTACAAATTCTGAAATTTAAGCTTAATATTAAGCAAGTTTATTGGAAGTTTTACCAGTATTTTCAAACGATATTTGTTCCAAGCGTTGACAATTGTTTTTTCATTCAATAAGCGGTTTTTTGCCATTATTGTTTAATCAAGTCTCTCTCTTTTTCATATTGTAACCACTGAATTATGTCATACAGCTGAAATGCGCACTCAATACCCTAAAAACGGTGTAGCATATTAGAATGAGGAAACAGCATATTGCGTATATACAACCTTGTCTTGTTCCCGCGTTTGACTCCATTATTATGCATATATCATAAGAATACACAATCATATGAGTATTTAAATGACGAATTCGATATTAGCATACATATATGATTATATTAACTCCTTAATAGTCAAAGGTTTTTAGGTTTAACTTCGTACGTTATCAACTTTTACATATGTAAATATGTTTTATTAAAACAAAATTTAAATTATATTTGTTTTTGTAACTCGTAAAACACATAATACTAAAAGTTTAAATGTATATGAGAAGTTACATTAATTTTGTAATTTATAATCTTGATAGAGTTTGTTTTAGTAGGTATTGTTAAATTTTACAATAATTGTACGTACATTATAGATGTTAAGTTTGTACAAACAAATTATGAATACCTAATACATATTTAATTAATTCATATAAATAATTATATATTTTCTGTGAATGTTGATGTTATTACTATCAAAAACTTTTGGGTTACCTAGTTAATTTAGACAAATTTAACATTAAATTGATTTACGAGTATTATTTTATGCTTTAGTTTGGCCTCAATTCATTATTACATTTACAAGCACAACAACTCTTAACCACTTTGTCTCATGACAGTAATTATTTTTACAAAATATTTTTTAGCACCAAAAATATACATAAAAGCACATAAGAGTAACAAGGACACCAACATACGATAGGCATCTGTCGTCCTCTTCTAACAACAACGCCTGATATTTTATTCATTTGTCAATTTGAGTAGGCGTTCTAGTTGTTTACTGCAATTAGGTGGTTCTACCTACCGTGTAAATAATGGCAGTAGATTAATAACGTCCTGTACGTAAATATTTTATGTAAGCCGAAATAAAGTATATAAATTTAAGACTTAAATGCCGCTATAATTTTTGTCATATTTATGACAGAAAAAATTGTCTGCTGATTAGTTCAACTCTAAGTTTCTTAAGTGTGAAATTTTTAAATGAAAATTTAAAAGTTGTAGGTTTCTACGTTCAAACACACAAATTAACAGATTTACATCGTAATTTCGAGTGTGGTTTTGAACTATGTGATATGAAAAATTTCAACACTGTTGAACTTAATACACAGGATGCTATAATATTTATTTTCCGCAATCCCTAACGACAAAATATGATCAAAACGAAATCGGTACTTAAAGTCTTCCGCCTCCTTAGCTTTCATGGTTAAAATGTATCATCAATTCATTCCGTTGACTTAGAGTTATATTTATACATAGGTACAATTCTGTAAACCCTACAATTAATTTATTGCTAAAAGCGCACTTTCGTGAATTTATAATTTCAGTTTAATGGACAACATTTTATTAATGTCGGTAATTATTAATTTGGCACGTTAAGTACAATTTATCTTAATGAGAAGTATTTAGGGAATTGTTAATTTGATAAGTTCTTCTAACAGTTATATTCCAAACCAAAGACATATTTATTATTTAAAGCTAAATCGGTGCCTAAATTTAACCAAAAATTTACTATTGACTTGTTCTTATTAATTAATTTCAATTTTGTGAGCTACCTACATAATTAAAGATAAATTAGTTTAATATGTGTAAAACTTTTCCTACAGATTAATGATTATGTTTATAGCACTTATTCTGGTGACAAGTTTTATAAAGTGTAGGGCTATTTGTTGTAGATATACTTCAAAAAGTCATTTTTGTAATGTAGCTAGTGATTTTTAGATTTATACTATTATACTATTTTTCACTTATTTTATTTGACATAAGAAACAAGTTAAAATCAAATTAAAATCACTTGAAGTTTTATCTTTCAATGTATAATGCTATTTTCTGAGATGAAATAAAATTCAAAGATAATTTTGCTAGATCATATATTAATTATACAGGATAGAACATAGGTGGACTAGTTTAGAGATACATAATGTTCTCAATATTATTGATAATATAGTATGAGTACAAACATTAGAATAATATAGTATAATTAGATATTTATGTAAATTAAATAATTAAATTAATATACTGCTGTAGGTTAAATTTTGAAACAAAGGGGTAGTGTAATTGTTAGACGTAGTTACATGCAATTAAGTTATTTTTTCAAAATTGTAGCAATTTATTTTGAGTGTTGGAATTTATTGAAAATTAATAATACAAGGATCATTCTTACAATACAGCAAGTGAAAGACCAAATTTTGATTGAAATAAGAATTATAAATGCCGAATATAAATTGAAACAATATTTCAAATTTATTTATTTGAAGAAAACAAATAAAAGGTACCCGAACTTAAAATATTCAACACACAAAATGCAATTTTAAAATAGTAGTCTAACAAAATAGCACATTGGTGGATTATGAACAAAAAAGATTGCAAGATAATGGGAACTTCCGCCATTGTTTTGGGTAACTAGGAAGAAAACAAACAGAAGAGAGTACGTTTTTTACCGCGATCGGCGTCCAGGACGAACGGATCAGAAACAGATCCCGGTTAAATAAAAAATAAAAGGCCGTAAGAAATAAAAGTGTAGTGGTGACAAGTGTCTAATTAAATAGGGTAACCGGCAATTGTAATTAAGGTTGAAATTTAAAATAAGAGAAGACAATTAATATAACATAGGGCAAAACAACGAGCACCAGAAAAGTATCGAAAAAAGGCACGCCTAGAACGCATCCCGGTCGAGGTCATCTAGGAAAACACCAAGGAAGAGGTAGCAGAAATCTCACCAACTACATAAAGGTAAAAGCTGGCCATTTCGTCAAATTACAAATTATTCTGTGTTAAAACTATATATTAACCTTTTAAAAGAAAATAGTGAATTTGCCCCAGAAGGAGAGTTTAAAACTTTTAGACCAAAACGAATTATCTAAGTCTATTATTTTTTACTCAATCGTATATACAAGATCTGTTAATTTCAATTTCACATATTCAATTTGATAGTTCAGTATTCTTTAAACAAAATAAAATCTGAAATACTATTAAAAGATAATTTGGAAAATAATCTATTAATCCATTTAAATCAAACTTAATAAATTCCCTTATTTATTCAATTAAATTTATTTCATTTTATTTGTGTGGTATTTAATTTTTAATTTTCACTTTATCTTACCTATATGAAATACAGTATAGAGAAAGTGTTGTTTTTGTCCAAAATTTTCGATGAAGAAGTTTTAGTGGAAATACACGTTTTCGGATCTCCTGAGTCCAAAAATCATGTCTTTAGAAATTGGTGTCTGTGTGTGTTAGTGTGAGTGTGTGTGTGTGTGTATGCGTGCGTGTGCGTGTGTGTGTGCGCGTGCACGTGCGTGGGCGCCTGCGCGTGCAAGTGCGCGTGCGCGTGCGAGTGCATGACGTGGGTATGCATGCGCGTGGCTAAGTGTGTTTGGGTTTGAACAGGATATCTCGAAAATGAAAAACAAGTTTATATTTATGTTCGTATCAATCATCGCACGCGACTGCAACAATTTCATTAGAATCCAATAACCGAATGCCACTTTATCCTTGTCGTTCTTTGATTTTCCGAGATTTTGTCAAAATCGGCTACAACGATATTTTTTAAATTCTAATTATAAGTTTTTTATCTTCTGCACATGAGACATCAAGAATTTGGTTAAAGTCTAATGACCACCAATGCCACTTTACTCTTGTTACTTTTTGGATTTTCGAAATTTTCTGAAAATCAGCTGTAACGGTTTTTTTTGAATTCTATGTTTGAGTTTTTCATCTTCTGCACGTGATATGATAAGAATTTAGTTAAAATCTAATAACCGGAGGTGCCCCTTTATTCTTGCGATTTTGAAGTTTTTTGCGATTTCCTCGAAAACGTTTTTAACAATTTTTTTGCAACTTGCTATGGTCCTTATGTATTTGACATCCTTTTCCGTGAACTTAGAGCTTTTCCTGAATAAATTCGTTGAAGCAAATTATCAGTGACAATCTTTGGAGTTAAGCAGGGTCTTGCACATCCAGTAACCGGGATGGATGTCCATTACAATTATCGTTTCCAAAATAAACGTAAATAATAATCTAATCATTTTTGGACACTGTTTCAGTATCTATGTGCGCAAGAAAAAATCGTGTGTTGTGTCAAACCAGATTTTTACTTCCAGTATTGTCGACAATGATCCTTTGCAGTTAACAAAGAGCTGCAGAGTAGTTATGGTCAAGGCTAATTACATGTAAAAAACCCCATATTTGATTTAAAGGGACATAGATTTTAGCTATAGGTTATATATACTTCACCAAGGTACAATTTAATTGGGGATAGTAGAATTCTAACAATTGAGAATGTTTTAAAACCGTAATTTACTTTAAAACGAAATAAAATCAATATTAAAATATTCCCACTTGATCTTAAAAGGTAATTTTTAACAAGACCATTGCTTTAATACGAGCTAAGTAAATTAAAATTTAACAAACGTGATATCATATTTTAAAACCAATAAAGGCGAAGTAAATAATCTTTATAATGCTATTTATACAGCAATGCCTTGGAGACGAAACAAACATGGGTATTTATTTATAAAAAAGATCTCTATGGCATTTATAAACGTCTGACAACGTGCGCGATCAATTGCAGAAAATAACGTATGGGAGCCATAAAATTGAATTTAAAAACATTTGTATACAAGATGCATTTATGGCGCAAACCCAACGCGGAGCAATGCAAACATAAAAGCACCACAGCAATGCTAAAATAAAAATTTTTAGACAAATTAAATTTCAGGGTGATTTTTATCTTAACGCCCGAAATACCATTATTTCTTGCACAAAGATGGACTCTAGTCGCTATTTCTCGCATAACAGCTTCAACATTTCCAAGTATTCGCATAGTTGGTGTGCCCGTGGACGATTACATTTTAATGCTAAATCAATCGGCTTGTAGTTAGTGATTCATCACAAAATCACTTTTTATTGGGTGATTATTTATCATAACAACCTACAGTATATCTCATGAAGACGTTGATAAACAGGGTAATAGACTTGTCCATTTTAGGAAAAGTACTAATAACGAAAGAACGGTGTCCCCTAATTCACCTTTCGGTGTCTAGTAAAATGAACTGTTGGTTGGTAACACCTCTTTTTCGACACCAGTGTCGCTCAAACAGTTCAAATTCCAGGTCCACGTAAAACAAAGGAACTTTTACTGTTCTGATACAATAACTCAAGCTTCCAAATGTCTCCATTTTGTAAGAAATAACAACATCCTTAGAACCGTAAGACACTACGTATGAGAGGAACTATTTATCTTGTGAGCCTTGGCAACACTGCGTGTTTAAGAGATCATTTAACATTTGTAATGGAAAGTGTGACATTTTTGAAAATAACATTATTCAGAACATATGACATTTGACTGTGATTAATGATGTTTATAGTGACTTGAAAATTCCTCAGTGTAAAAATGACATTAACTCGTTAAAATTTTCCATTTATTGAGACTTTAAACGTGGATTATCTAGAAAAGAGTGCACCGATCAACTTATTTCCACTTTTAGTGATAAATCCCCATCCCTTGCCACTGAGAAGTGCTGGTATATCGAGTTTAATCGTCACTACCGTTCGCTCACCGACGAAAATCGTGAAGGTTGTTCAAAATCAGAGGTTGTGCAAGAAAACATTGATACTGTGCAAAAACTGATAAATCAACACCGTCATGTGGCATACTGTGAGATGAAGGCAACATTATGCATTGTTCGATCGGCATATATAAAATATTGCATGAACATTTAGCAGTGAAAAGGGTTTGTTCTCGTTGGATACCACATAATTTGAAAACATCTGAAAAAATTCCCGTGTCGATTGGTGTAAGCAAATGTTTCGAAATAGAATGGCGGTGCTTCAGAAGACGTATATAATATTGTAACAGGTGACCAATCATGGATATATGCGTATGAGCCTGAAAGCAAACAATATAAATAGTGCCCCTCGTATAATTTTATACAAAAGTGCGTAGAGGTTTTCAAAGTTGCGGTTGACTGGTTTGAATAAGTATAGTACAATTATATCCTAATATAATCTGTTATTTCGTATAGTAAAGTGAAACCTTGAAATCCTATTTTATACAAAATTTTAATTAGGAAGACTAAAGTCAGCCTATTCAAAATAGGCCAATATACAGGAGATTTTGCGGGTATTGAACTATAGCGAATTAAAGCACTAATCACATTTATATAGCACGGTTGAAAATTCTTAGGCATCACATCGCTGTTGATTAATTCTATATAACTCAATATCAATATGCGTCAAATTGTTCTATAAATATTTAGCGAACACTTACTTAACTTTTATTTATGTATATCTTGTATTACGCGTATAAACGTCTATATTATAAATAGGTTCATAGTACTAGCCGCAAAAAAACACAAAGTGTATAACATTTTTTAAATATTTATTGCTTTATTCGGCATAAACAAAAAATACGTTAATAAAATTATATATACATTTACACCTCTCTATCTATAAAATCGTTCTCAGACTTTGAAGAGTTACTTTCGCCTGTATTAACTAGGAATACAATTGAATCTATATCTTATATTACGTTTCCTTGTTCCCACAATTCTTCAATAAATTTGGTGGTTTTATGGTTAATGCACTTCTTCCATATTTTTGGTATAACTATATCCAACATTTTACTGGTAACGTGGGAAACTTAGACATCAAGAGCAACATCTGTCTAATAGGCCAATTTAGCTGAAAATGGCAAATATCGTAAATTTTCCAACTTAAACGGCGATAACTTTATTTGGTAATAAACAGTAGCTTTATTTTAATATATATTTAAGTTACTGCGTACTCTATCTTTGATTATAAAGTCGCATTAACAATTGAAACTAGCAGGTGATTTTCTGAAAGACTTACGAAGCTAATTTAACTAAAGTACCTCATAAGTAAGTTTTAACGTGACAAACAATAGAAATGGGAAACAAATGAATTGAGTAATATGTAAAAATAGATTTTGATCTTAAAAGTTCTCTAAATAATTGAAACTTATAACGGGAAAATCTGGTTCCATTCCCTTCAAGATGATAAGAGAGAAAATCCCCTGAATAATTGGTTTACCTCGGTCGGCTACAGTGGGAACGGGGAATAGGTCTTGCGATTGCTAGAAAGGCATAAACTTAGAATTCAGGGATTTTGCGTAGGGTGGTAGCAATGGATAATTCATCGCGAACAATGGTTAGATAGTTTCCTATAAAGGCGCTGTGTTATCTTTGATGATTATTTAGCAGATAAATGGTAATCAGAAAGATAAAGAGACCGATATCCAAGCTTTTATTTAATATGACCTTTTATTAACTTACATAGAAGTTACCTTTATGATGCCTGCCGCTGGATTGCACGTTGAATCAGGTAGACCTACGACGGGTACTAATATATGGAAATCTAGATAAATAACGACGAATTCCCGTAAGAAAGTATAAATAATCACTATGTTGCTGCGTATAATAAAATAAGATTTGCATAACGAAATTGATTATAATGAACATAAATATAGATTATACAGAGAAAATCTACAGGATCTCCCACAACTAATTATGGGATTTTGTAATTACTATAGCTAACTCAAGGGGCCCTTGTACTTCTAAAATTAAGTTACGCTAATCACACAAATAAACAATTGGTCATAAAGACCTTAAGTATGATACAAACATGAAGCGTTTAAAACAATAGTCTTTTTAAACTGCAAATTGCGCTATTCGTTCGTTAGTTCTACGTCATTCTCTTGCTCCGTTCCCTCCGGAACAATTTAGGTTGAGACGGACGTTGATACAATGGTAACTAACCAACAAGTTTTATCACTTACTTGAAGGTTGCAAATCTACAATTACCTCAGTAAATGTAGCGAGTGCAACTGGCGGTCTCGGATAATTGTTTTATCGTATCGTTAAAACAACTCATACAAAATTAACCTTGTTGGTCTTAATTGATAGGCAGTGGGAATTGATCCGTTTTAGATTCATCTTAGGTGTAGACAGATCAAATGGACACTACTTAACCCTTTTTAAATCGACATCCGGGTACTCTTCCACTAATTATTAATTATCTTACCAATACGGACTAACACAGGCAAATTATACTTGCTGTGCTTTTGAACGGTACCCGAGAAGTGAAGTCATTCTTATTGAAAATTCAAGGGAAGAACGAGAGTGGTTCATGTTTATTTTTAAACTGGCCTTCTTCAGAGGGGATTGCTGAATCTCTATTTATTTAACGAAACGTTTCTAATTTTCATAATATATGACTTAGGGTGTTAAGCTTTTTCTAATTCTTTGTTAAATAGGAATATATTATTTATAATTTTGTAAAGCAAATTATGACGTAACAATAATATTGGTAATTTACAAATTGGATTGGATTATTATAGCACGATATACCGGGTGTTTACAAATAAGCGACCAAGGCGTAGAATTTTCTGACGCGCTACAGTATTTACAGTGTTCATATGTATTATTTTGCGGTGATGTGTTTTGGATACTGCAAATTTCTACGAGACGCAGACGAATTGTTCTTGGAATATTTCTTTACAAAGCTCATCTTTGAATATGTTCTTGAAGAAAGCTTAGTAACTGTAAAAATTTTCTTCCCAGTAGGTTATTTTGAGTGTTGCTTTGATATACGACATAAGAATTTATTCCTGCAACGTCTAGAAAGTTATAAAAAATAGCCATGGACCAATGACGAGTAAAATGAGTAAGATAACAAGCCTGGCAAAACTTATCGACTTCATCTACTCCGCCTTCTGTTCTATTGAAGTGAATTATCATGTCAGATTTTCCAGAAGCCTTAGTAATGTCATCGCCAAAATGCATCGTAAACAAGCACAAAATGGTTCTGCTCTTCTTTGCACTCTACGAAACAAGTGTGACTTTTCCCTGGAAAGAAAACGTACTTGATCTTTCAGGCCCATTCATAAGTAATGCAAGAGGTACTTGCAGTTTATTTCGATGGAGTGTTTCAAGTATGGTTAGTTGATGTTTACATAAGAGCTTTTTGGCTAGAGCTGTGCTTGTATAAAGTCGTCCATCGCTTTGATCCCCGGATAGGTTCGCAAAGGCGAGACATTAAAGCTATAGTCAACTTGAAATGAACCAACAGGTAGCTTTTCCAAACACATTTGTAAGTGTGTAACGTAGAACACCTTCTTATGTTCTAAAGCGTAGAACTGTGTGCCATAGCGATTTGGTTTCTTTGCCATCTACACCCCAAATTGCATTTCTTTTAAACCATTAAGAACATTAACGTGCAAATGTGTCCACTGAGTAGCTAAAATGCAAGTTCACTATAATATGCTATTAAAATAATTAGCACCGCTCTTACTTTATATTTGCCAACACCAACGGTAATGTCGGTTTTACTGACCGAAAATTCAATTTACTCCACACTAACTTTTACCACAAAACGTACAAATGTCATTACATAGATATCGATATTGCTTGAAGCTGCTATAAGCTGCACTTTACAATAAGCATACGTACGCGTTTTATAATCAATTGTTCTATTGGTCGGTCCGTGAGACTGTACGTTACCAGTGAAAGGTTAAAGATTTCTGGTACATTGCTAAAACATCTTGCTTAGAAAATTCAATGTTCCCAGTGTGTCTACTGTAATGACATTTTGGTAATCCTGACACAAGTTCAATTGAATTTACGATAGGATAACACCTTGCTTGTATCCCTCTACTAAATTGTATACTATATACTCTACAAATATTTTGTGTATGCTAGCCGAATATAACACGTTTGATGCTAAAACTTCGTTAAGAAATATGGCAATTTCCTTGATTAAATAATTGCAGTGTTTTACTCCTTTCCATGTACTTAATGCTTGGAGCTTTGTGTTAACTGAATGATGGGAAGCATTATTCAAAGTAATATGAACCATTAACGTAAACATGAAATATCTGTTCTTTTAACCTATTGCTAATGATATCCGGTCTCATACTATCCTGATAATTACCGAATTTCGATTTTGACGAAAATATTAGATCTGTATTTTCCAAAATTTCATTTTTTCATACAGCATGTAACACAACATATCGCTTCCCTTCTCCAGTAAAATTTTGCGCATATCTTTCACTATTATCTTAGTATGATCTTAAACATTCTTCCACAGCTAAAATCTATATTTCGTCTAAAATTACAAAATAACAATTTTTCCATTTCTTCTGTATAAACTTAAGAGCAAACGTAACCTTCACCCTAATTATTTGTGGGTTTCCACATAGTGCTAGGCGCTGATTACATTTTATGAATTTAAACAACAAATGTTGGAGAGTAACTGGAATAAACTTGCTTTGCTTTATCTACTATTCCTTTTTCTCCTATTTTCGCTAACAGGGACTAAATAAGATGTCATCCAACTATTTGACTCTCACTGTCATTTCATTGGACGTTCTTTTGTCAATTTAAAGCTCTTTTCAATGTCGATTGGCTAATTTTTAAATGTATCCGTTACCGATTTATGCACTTGAATAATTGATGATACGGGTCCGATACCGTTTATTTTCTTGAATAAAATATTTATATAAGTTTTTAGTTAAATAATCTACAGGTAAAGTATGATGAAACATTGTGGAAGTTGTATATTCATCCATTGCTGTTAATTTCAGTTTAATTATTTTAATTAATTAATTTATGTTGTTCGATCGGTCCCTTATTTTTACTACTTTCGATGTCAGGACATAAAATTAAGTAGTATAACTCACTTTTATTAGGATTTCTACCTATACTCAGGGGCCAATAGCCTAAACAAACTTTTTAACAGGCAGGAATTTATTAAATAGGTACAAGTCTAGCATATTATCAAATGAGTTTATTGAAAATAATGAATCGGTTTATTTAGTTTTAGTAATTTTAGTTACGTGGCAATACACCTTTTACGAACTAAACGTGACAGAGACGCATTATTTCGGAAATTTTAACTGGTAGATGACGTGTCAGAAGTTAGGTGTATGAAATCAGATCTATTTATCTTGATTTGAATCCCGTATTATAAAATGCATTGCTTTTGTGGATGCATTTCAATTTACTATTCTAGCTAGATATATCCATAACCTTTTATTAAATAACATTGTAAATTCGGGATTTAGTATCTGTTACGATATATAAAGATTGATTGTACTAAAGCGAAAGTAGGGTTAAAGAAAACAAGTGTATTTTTCTTACTAGGCTTAAGTTCAATTTCTAGATCAATCGAATGAATATCGATTTCTTAGATATACTAAGATGTGTCGTATTTTTTTAATATTGGGTGATAGCAGAATGTCAATGGAATGATTTGACAGCTTAAGTGAAGGATTTCATAAGGAGTTGTCGTCTAATAAGGTGGAAACGTATCAAGCGTTTTGATAAAATAACGAGGACAAGGGATCGTAAACGTACTACTTAACTTACTTAAAATTGCCTGTCAAGTATACTCTGATGGTCGTTTGCGTCATTTACAATTTAAATCAATGTAAATTAATCTAATTTTATTATCTTACAGATTGCATAGAATCTAAATGAGTATTATCTTTGCGATGTCTAAATTACGTAGTAAATTATAAATGACACATTTATATTTTTTCTTTGTATATACTAATATTCAGTTCTTACAATTTATTTGAAGCATCTCAGATAAACAGCATCAATTGTTTTTAATAGGTTGTATAGTACCTTAAATATTAATTAGCATTCCTATCCATACTCCACTTTTACTTAAGAAATTGCATTAATTGATTGTATAAACTTAATTATTCGCATTGTTGCAAATCTGTCTTAAGCTAATTATTTGGACTACATGCTTGCGATTACGTATGAGTTTGCGTTACCACTAGATACTGTGATTGGTTCTGTTACAGGGTAGTACCGTTTGACAGTAATTCGAATTATTGGATCTCCAGCTGTTTCATTGTAACTAAGTACATGGTAAATCAACTAGCATAATGTCAAACGTAGAAAGACTTTATTATTTGTGTATTTTTATTTATGGTTATTGTCGATGCTTAATTAAAGCTTGTTAACCAACTCGCTTTTATTTGCCAAATATTCCATACAACAGCATGCAGCAAAGCATCTGGGTTTGCAATCATAATAAGAATTTTTTAGATTTAGTTCAAAGGGCCCGGCGTCTATAATTATTAGACAACCGAATGTGCGTGGCATCGCTAAATTTGAAATACTCACATCTGTAGAGGTTCATGAAGCTAGTGGTAGATCGCCTTCTGCGTTTGTATTTTATGTTTATTTATTTAATAGTTATAAGTTTTAAGCTTTGTTAAAGGCTTAATTTAGGATGTATTAATGTTTCCTTAACAGTATATGCAGCATGGTTATTTACTTCAAATGAGTTGTTTTATTTCTAAAGGTATAAATTAATAGATGGCTTGATTTCTCTTTAAATTTCTAAAATAAAATTTTAATGATATAGTAATCAGCAATTTTTATTAAAATTTAAATTTCCTTATATACCTTCTTTTCATATAGCCTTTGGTGGAGTGTAAACTGTCGAAACCATTAAAATTATCTGATTGCTAATTATCCTAAATAAGGAATTCTATCTTAATCCGGTAAGGTTCTATACTCATGAAATAGCCTACACTTGCTCGCTGTTGATGAACATTAATATAAATTTAAATTAACGCTCATCCACAAACCAAGACATAAATATAATAAATATTAATTCCAAAATCCTAAGCGTATTTCAGGTAAAATAAATGTACGGGTTAATAAATTAAGTTTCTTAGAAAACTTTCAAGGAAGCGAAGCTAGACGCCAAAAGTCTATGGTATTGTAATAACTCATGCCCAAGCAACATCGTGGTCGCCTTAAAATATGCAAACGAAGCAGGCCATAGATGTTTGTCTTTTTAAATGGTTATTTTAAAGTACATAAGTTAATTACTAAAATAAAAAATCTGCAGTATTTTATTAAAATTACATGCCACTTCGCGAGACTTTCAAAATGTGATATAACAATGCCACTAATACCATTGGCTAAAAAATGAAAGTGATTAAAATCCTATTGGAAGGCAAAAGAGCGGGAAATGAAGTACAACAGTCATATACAGCCTAGAACAGCGCCTGTTTCTTCAACCTTGATAAGTTGCAAAGTAGTGAATAAGGGTTTCTGCTTTCACAACTATTCTCACGCATATGGTGTGAGGGACAAGACCTACCATTTGAACTGTAACAACTATATTGTTATGGCAACCTTATAAAGAAGGAAGGAAGGCACGAATATTTTTGGTCAATTAACCTAAAGTAACATCAAAGATCAGTTATCATTAATCCAATACTCAAAAATTAAACCAATTTAATAAATGACACGTCAGTTTGTAACGTGTACCTGAAATTGATGTCAAAATCTCCTTACTGTTAGCCTTAATTAATTTCTTTTTCGCGTAAAAGGCGATTTTGTACAGTGTAATTTAGCTACACGTTAAAGTGATTTAATTTTTCGCAACACTTTATTTACAACTTTACGTCAACACCCGGTATGCTCGTATATGTATATTATTTTTCTTAATTAGGTTAGTTAATGATGCAAAACGCAATGAGAATTGTTTTCGTCATATTTACTAATTAGTCCAAAATTAACTTGTTAAAACGAGTAGATAAACGGACATGTGATAACCCGTACGTCAGCGTTTGTAAACAAAACATTCAAGTTCATGGTTAAGACATTGACTTTTTGATGCCTGCAAATAGTGATAACAGTTTTTCGCCGTCTGCAAATTCGATACTGATTATACAACGGAAATTTCAGAACCTTAATTAAGCTTTTTTTCGCTTTGAGACAATTAAATACTTATTTTCAATTACAAATTTAAAT
>JAHWXV010708070.1:0-13714 GCA_024586415.1 Phrixothrix hirtus | reverse complement strand
ATCGTCATATACATATATTCATTTAATGTCCATCTATAGGTACAATCTAAAATACATACTAAATATTTTGATTTACAGCATTATTTTTACAAACTTTTTACGGTATATTTTTCTACAAAAATATGGCACGGAGTGCCATGGGAAAGATGTAGGTTAGTCTTTTAGTATTATAATAAATTCGATTATTCGGAAAATATTTAGTTTGGAAATATTAGGTACCAGACAAGGGCAGGTTAAGCAGAGGCGTAGGTCTTTTGAAATAATGATGGTAAATTTTTAACATCTGAAATCATTTTGGTATGGCTAAAGACGTCAAAAAATTGCCTACCTAAAAGAAGACAATTTGGACTTGTTCGCTAATACTTGTTAAGTCAATCTTTATACCTATTCATGTATGATTCTTATGAGAATAGTTTCTGTAACAATAAAAGTTAATAAATGAAATATAATTTATATTGTAAACGTAAACATTATTTTGTGTTATTGTAAAAACATATGTCTTTAAATTAACAGCTAAAACAAACTTCACATGGCTTAACAAGCAAAATAAAAGAGTTCAATATAATTCTGTTTTAATAAATAATTCGTTTAGATTATCTTTCATTTATCTGTTGATCACAGGATCAATAAATAAACAAACATTTCCAAATTATAAAGCAATAAAGAATATAAATGCTTTAAAGCCTAATTTACTTTTCACATTCATTCAACATTAAAACGTTGCAACTGTAGTTGCATTAGTAAACGTCGCATTTATTTAAAGCCTCTCTACATATGAATTAATAACCTCTATGATTTGGAAAGAACGCTAGACTTGAATACGGTCAATTTTAAGGTAAGTTTCCGTTGATTTTCTGTAAGCAGAAAGAGGAGTTGCTAGGTTGCTGAAGGTATGGCTTTAGGAGACAAATTACGATTCCTCTTGACGAGGATATCCAAAAAGGTGGAGCACTTCGACTACAAAATTCACCCAGAATTCAATGTCATGTTAATGAAGCATCACTAGCCTACTATTTTGGTTATTTATTATTAAAATACTACTTCCAGTTTAACTAAACTTTTGGGTCACAAATGTGAACTTTTGTGCTCAAGTTCTGGGTGGGAACTGCCTTTTCTTTTAACTCCGCACTAATATGCAATTCACTTTTTTTCCTTTTACAAAAATCCTTTTACGTAATTTCTAGAATATTTATTTAACGCATTTGGACATTTATATCTTAATCAACTTTTGTCGTACTTGCTACAACTCTATGTCTCTCTTTCTCCTGACCTTGTTATACGTTAAAAATGTTAAATAATTATTTTAATGGGAAATTATAACTTACAATTGCTTACTTCTGACGCACCACAGTTGCACCATACTATTGTATTATACCGATACCTTGCTCTAATTGCTGTAATTATTTCATAAGGAAATATACTAAAACCTTAATCCATTTTACATAAACTAGAAGATAGCAAATCTCTTCTAGTCATTGGCCTTTAATTTATTGACTAAATTACCTACATAGGTACTTATGAAATAAAATATTTTAAATTGCACCAAAATTAAATTAATTTCCAACTCAAATTGTTTAAACCATTATTGGATAGTGGATAAACTTGAATTGATCAAATAAGTTATTAGCATAAATCACAATAAATATACCGGGTGGATCAACTTAGAATTATAAAACACAAAAAGCAGAAATCTGACAATACCTTGAGAGGGTTAATTGAAGATTACCATGTCGCAAAAGAAGCATTTGGAGAATCTTAAGAAACATTTAGGAGAATCTATAAAAATGTATAGAATAGTTTGAGCAATAGTAGTTTTTTTATATCATATAGCGGAAGTGCCGCTGCTTTATCATCAACTATATATTTTGATTCCGCTGCTAGTAAATTAGAAATAAATAAACTAATGTTCGATTCCTTTATAATAAACAACGCATATTTGGTACCTTTACATTTCAGGCTAATGCATTTCAGTAAATAGTAAATATAACCTTATCAGTGTTTTTGATGTTCAATTAACCAATAATAAACTTCAATACGCGTTGCATATTTTGCAGATCGTAAAATTCGAAGACGTTGGATGTTGTATTGGTACAAATCGGAATTGCACAAGGTTCTCCACAATTTCATTAGAGAACACCCTATATTCGTTGATAGAAGGCGAGACAGAATGAACCCGATTTAGGAAGATAATAGAAGCTAACCAAATAAGTTACGACAAATGGTTTCTAATTTAGTAAAGTACTATAATGCAGTTTAAAATTCAAGCTGTTCTAAACATTACATTACTCAAGTGGCGGCTTTCATTGTTGATACACTCGTTGAGTGGTAGTTCTCCGCCATTATGCAAATAATTTCGGGTGGGTAATAGCAAGTTTTTCCGTTATCGCCTATTTGGGGACGGTATTGGTATAACTTGGCTTTATTGTATCCTCAGAGGGAACAATTGCAAGATGTCAAATGGGGCGGACGCGGCGGCTACACAATACTACTTTGCGAAGAGATAAGAAGCCCCGGAAAAATGTCTCTGAGAATTCTAAATGCATGACAAGATATGTGGGTTGTTGTTTTATCTTGTTGGTACTATGGATTCTCAGCACCATGTGCATTGAAAGGTTCCCGATTTAGGCAGGAGATAGTTTTGTAACATCACACATTACCCATCGCTATTCACCGTAAGAGTGACACCGTCATCTTAAAAAATACGGACTCCATACACCAAAGTTATAAACTGCAACCTGGGGCTTCAAAATTGTCGTTAACAAAGTTCCCTAGGATTATTGTAAGAGCAGTATTTGAAATTTTGTTTGCTGGCTGTGCCTTAAAGGCGCGTTATTAGAAAAAACCAAAACATTTGTGGGCGGGACGTTCTGAAGGAGCTCTTGACACAAAATTGTGCGGGTTCTAAGATCTCTTAACTCTGTTCTTGTGCAGTCACAGTTTTGTAGGTATGATAATCGCAGGACAGTTGCATGTTTTCGTGCAGAACGCCGATGGTGTCCATATTTTCTGGACTGTTGCAATACGAGGCCTGCCAGTGGATTTCTGTTTTAATATAGAACTTGTTATCTAATTCTTAAGCCCATCTGTAACTCAGGCCATGACGACCAAGTGCGAAGTGATTGCGAAAGGCATACTATGTTGTTATCGTCGACTCACAACAAAAGCGTGATGCTCTCCCGGTAAAAGTATATTAAAAATGATACCTACAAATCTATTCAAGGATATGCTCCCCACCACTGTATGCTCTTTCCATCAGTAACTATGCCCCTTCTATCTTGTTATACTGGGTCTCTTGCATTAGCTTTAGAAGAATTACTCGTATTCCTTAAATACCTATTCATATTGCTAAACACATTTCGTTCAGGTAAACTTCGAGCGGGAAATATAAGGGAAAGGATGTAGAGGTGTGAGTACTTTTAATAGATTTAATAGATTAAATTTAATAATACAAAAGCAATATTATCGTTTAATAGCATTTAAAAAACGAAAACTGTTATACGTTGTAAGCGCGTCCTAAATTCTTGCAACATTTGTTATTTATTTGGAAATACCCGGTGTGTATATATATAGGTAGATTCATAACAAAACTTACGTAGTAAACTACCACTATCATTTTTATATCTAGAATTATAAATAAGGATTTTATAGTTTGCTATAAATGTTTAACAATAATTATTAACATTCAAAAATCCCCGGTTCACGATTTTAAAAAATTTACATTATCTTTCCCATGTGAATGTTTATACTTCTAAAAATAAATGTTAACCGCCGACCCCCTTTTCCCGGAAATCTCAAGGTGAAACAGACAGTTGAGACTAAACTTCTCCAGCGAAAGCACGCAATAGTGAGGCGTGACATTAATAAGGTGGTGAGGTCGCGTAAAAGTTCATGAAAGCAACGAATTAGTTACCCTTATAGAGTCCCGAAAGCCTGAATCGTGGTGAATTAGGCAGGTTGACGCTGTAAGCGAATTTGGAAGATTGGGTCAAGTTTCGTTATCCCCGTTTAAAGTTTGGCCACAGGGTTGTGGAACGTCTGCGAAGGTACCATCACGTACGCTTTATTTAAGAAGCACCGGAGGCATTAGGGCGAACTACTAAAAGTCACATAATCCAGCTCAAGTACAAGTAAGTGACACTTTTTCGATAATTCTATTCCACTCTAAAAGTCGTTAAGCTTTTGTTTATTTAATAACTTCTGCTGGGAATCTCACTTCAATCAAGTAAAATATAGACAACTGGTTCAATTTTGCGCAGAATCTAGTTAATGACTAAATACATAATTAATTGAAGTATTTAAGCTAATTTAAGGTCACTATCGTATTAGTAAGGGCCGGATCTTGTTATCTTTTAGTTAAGCGTAGATTTAGGAATTAAACAGGGGGTTCCCTATTTTGCAATATTAGTAGTTAAGTATTGATCGTTTCAATGTTCTTTTATTGTCTGTACCATTTTATGTTTTCTTCATTATAAGCGACTTGTTTAAAGCAGATGATTTTATTATTTTAACGTTGTAAATAACCTTGCGCAGTAGTAAAAATAATTTTCTTACAGGAAAGCGTTAGACATAAGTAAGTAAAACATTTTTAGTTGTAAGTCTAACTCGAACTGAATTGAAGTAGCGGTCTAGTGGTGTACGCTAAATAGTTAACCAGTAAGTATACCATAATAACAGTACATCCTTCCGGTTTTGAAATAGGATACCTTACCGTCCCATTTCCGAAGTGCTAACCGTTGAACCAATTAAGGTAAAGTGGCACCCATTAATCACGACTTTTTCCTATTTTTGACGTTTGCAAATTATTCCTGAATTTTTGCCAAATTAACTTCATTATAGACCTAGAATCCCCCTATTCCACTGCGGTGGCCGGAGCAACTAGTTAATTCAGGAAAAATTAATATCTTTAACAACCTCTGGGGTGCAAGATACGTTTCATCTCGTTATAACTTTTACAGTTTTGCATATCTTATCAAGTTTTCAATTAAAAAAATGATGAAAATTTACCAAAACTGTGAGGATTAATATCTTCCACAGATAAAAATAAATACGTAGTCTTTTAGAATTTGAAGCTCTACAACTTATCAAAAATTTATTAAAATTGTGGAGGGACATTATAAAGATTTTCCTTGAAAGTCGCTAAGAAACTGTAATAAAAATGTTCGATGAACTTCAGATTATTGCATACCACTTTTCGCATACACCAAGGAAGTTGCTGAAGACATATTGCTTACAACAAAGTCATAAAGTCTAAGATTTGCTCAAATACGTCTTAGGTATCCTTTGACATCTTCAAAATTTTGATTAGTCTAATAGGCTAGTTTTGTCTAAATTATTGGTAATTCTTATTTTGCTATTCCATATTAAAATCATCCACGCCTCTTTATCCCATTAACATCATGCTAACTCTACTTAGGTGGATTATTTCTCAGTATCTCTATGTTAAATTGGAGGAAAGTAAAGGTCTACATACAAATATCTGTAAAGAGAAGATAAAGAATCAATAGATATACAAATAAAACCGAGGAAGCTTTTGCTCACAACCTTTCGGCGTTTAAGTGTGTTAAGAGAAAATTAATTGGATGGGCCCGTTGATTTTGGTGATTTATTTTTCGCAAACTGTCTAAATAAAATGAGATAAAATGTTGTGCTTTGAATTCTCGTCTAATATCTTTATAGCCGACCCCGATTGGTGTAGTGGTTAGCATGTTTCCCTCTACATCCAAGGGACGAGGGTTCAAACCTGATCGAGGTTGGTAAATTTTTCAGCGGAGAAAAATTTAAAAAACACGCATTCTTCTCGAATAAGGAAGTAAAATCTTAGGTCCCGTGTCAATGTGATATTAGCCACATTAGAAATCCCTACTGACGGTGGATCTCTTCCAGATGCGGCAAAATTCTAGTAAGCATGGCGAAATTACTATAAAACAGTTCTAGTCCAAGAGGGCGAAGGGAAATTCCGCATTCCGAACCCTCAGCCACAAAATAAACAAACAAGCAATAACTTTATAGCTCCTACTGCCATTCTTGACCGAAATTTTTCTTCGTAGCTGAAACTAGGTGCAAGTTTTAAAGCTTTACGACACAGTACAGTCTGTAGACTGCATTATATTTTATGTAGTTAGTCGGATTTTACCTGAACCATTTGTGCGTTTTCAATTACAAATTAAAGCCTTGTGGGAGAGTGCATCTAAACCCGGCGCCACGCTGTGATGTTTTCCCACCAAATGCTTCTTCAATTATTTAACTTTAACTTTCTCGTCATGGAGGAAGTATTAATCTCTCGTATTTTCGTTATGGATTAAATGGTCATCTGCATTTAGTAGCAGGTTCTTCTTCCATGTTTAACGGCTTCTTCTTTTGTTTTGTATCCTTTTCATTTCCTTGATGTGGACAAATTGATTTTGTACAAGGGTGCGTTTATTCAAAATTTCTTTTGCTTTTCCGTTAAATTCTCAGTAGCTTATCTCGATGATTTCAAGCGCCCTTTGTTATAATAGACAAAGGATGTGTAGGGTAGTGTAGGATTTATCACAGATATCATCCTTGGTATCTCTAGCATTTTACGGCCTAATAATTGTACTAAATTTGTTCTGAAACATTTAACCTCTATTCAAAATTGGTTCGAAATCGAAGTATAAATACTTCCCACATCATCAAGGATTTAACTTTTTTTTTAGAATTGTTGATAATCTGTTTGTTTATTAGTTTAATACTTGAACTAAGAATGAAATGAAGTTCTTCGGGGAATACAACAAAATGTGAATAAAATGAGTTTCTATTTTAAATAGAACTCGAAGAGAGAAAGGAGCTCCTAATTTAATAATTCTTGAGCAACGCCCCGTATGACGCTAATCGCTTTAAATTTTGTGCCTCTCTTGAACAAAGTAAAGCAATTTGTTTATAAATTTCCTGTTTATAACCGTCACCGTTTTATGTTAAAGTCAATTATGACCCTTTACGTTTAGAGAAGCATTCTGGATCTTATTTTGTAATTAAATAGGATTTTAATTTGATTTAGTTATCGGTTAAAAGCGTTGTCATTGTTGTTTGGTTACCTTTGTCAAGTGTTTTGCGAAACCGCAGACCTGTTAAATCTCAAAGGGGCTTTTATTCGTAAAACCGTTGTTAAAAGAACAAAATTTCCTCAATGAGCTATTGTACAAAGCGAAGCTCTTTGTATGAATTACTGCGGCATATTGACTTTTGAAGTTTTAGAAAAGGGATTGTGGTATATTTGTAACTGAATGTTTTTATTTTATTGTATATAAAATACTGATTTTTATATACGTCTAATTCAATACCCTGTTTTGTACAAAATACTGCTTAGCTTACAAAAATAGGTTGAAAATTTTTCTTATTTTAAAGGGTAATACACAAGGATTTTACAATAAATAAAATCTCTGTTTTTCTTATCTTTGTGGTGAAGAACAACATTTCAGGAATTTTGTTATATCATAGTTCTTAACGAAACAAATTTAAACACGATAACTTTCAAACTTGCATAGCTCAGTATGAATAACTGTGAAGACAAATCATAACAGAAATGGTTAAAATTATTTTTGTAGTATAGGCCCCAGTCAACTGTACAAAAACACGATCCCGGGAGCTTCTTGATGGTGCAAGAGTCGTAGTAGTCTCAATCTCTTTATTTGACCTTGGAGAAACAATTTCTATGTTGACACTTTTGAAAATAATGCGTGAGTGCTGCGCGCGAAAAACAAAATGGCCACCATCACAGACACTTTTTCCAATTTATCTAAATAACCATTGGGACTAGGAAAAAAAGTTTTATAGAAAAAATTTTGCTGTATCAATTATACACAAAAAAGGTTATTACAAATTTTTATGTAGGACTAACTGTTTACTCAAGAAATTTACTTTAAAAATTATTTCATGGCTTTATATGTATTTATATTTATTTGTTTGTTTCAGGGTAGAAAATAAGAAGGCAAATGGAGCATGTATTTAATGCTAACTCCAAAAAGACAAAGAAAGCAGACAATAAGCTATGCTGTTCCATTTGTAGTGCTCAATCGTCAGAGGAACGGGTTTTTCAACCTTCAAATGAAGGTTATGAGAACATTATTTAGTGGTTTGTAAAGATTGCCAAATATATCAAGATAATACTGAAGTAATTTTAACGTAATTATACTGAAACAAAATAAGGTGAGATTACATCGATCATGTTAGCCAAAAAAAATTAATTAATAGACTTCAAAAAACTTACGAATGTTCGCTGTCAATGTCTAAAGATCAAGATCCCTCTAAAGAGTGCACTCAACATTAGAAAAATGTACTTTCCTCAAAGAGTAATAGGTATACTAGGTCACAAACTATATCTTACGAAAGGACGGTGTTTCTTCGTGATCATACAGCGGACAGAAAAGAAAAGCTAAAGAGAGTTTCAACTGACAAAGCTGACGAAACTTACGTGACGCTGTAGAACTTAAAAATCATAATAAACTCAGAGTAAGCTTAAGTGAAGCAATAATTGTTAACGATGTCCATGCAATTAATGTCATGTACCATCTAAAATGTTGGATCCAAAAGGTCACGAATGTTTTTAGATCGCACATTCAACATCGCACAAGCAAAGGCGTGTTCCGTTAATGGCAGCAGAAGTTGAATTTATTAATATTATGGAATAAAAACTGTTAGACGGTCAAATTTTTGCAATGACTGTTCTCGAGGAAACATATGTCTATTTGTGATTAAAATATTGTACAAGAATTGGTCATGTCACGTTAGCAGTTAAATGTATTTATTGAGACGGAGCTATCGGACTAGGAAATTGAATTTTCGCGTCTCAGATAGTGCAACATACCAGAGAGAGGGTTTCCATTAAGTGCACGAAAGAAAAATTGTTAGCAGAGGCTGAAAGTTATGGTGATCAAACGATAAGAGAACTGAATGTTTTGTTTCAGGCTGAAAAAATAATCAGAAATCTTGCACTCAAATCAAAGCTGTGGAATTTTGATGGCTCTGTTCCAGAAGATCTCAGTGATATTATTCCAATTTAAGTTAATTGCTTCTTTAAGTGATGCACTGAGGAAAAGAGGCATTTCATCAGAGAAGAAAGAAAAACATGAAGAAATGGGAAGGCGAATTTGTAACGTCACAAATTCTAATGTCAAATTGTCTCTAGCAAACAAGTAGCGAACAACCAGTCTGCCCAGTTTTACTATACAAGGAACTTAAGGGAAAGGAGAGTAAGAGTATGCACTCAGTGGATTTTTCGGTACAAAAATGAGAAATGAAAAGATACAGCCACAAAGATATACTGAATTATAGTTTATTAATGTCGAAAGAAGTGTACAAAAAATGAAAATTATAAGTTTAAAGAAAATATACTGATGAATGCAAGGGAAGAGGAAATCCCAAATGCGTACTCTTAGTTGATGTGGCGGGTAAGAGTACGCAGGTCTTGAAGCACCCTGAAAATTTAGCAATAGTTGCATGCAAATTCCCCAGTGCCTTCGTAACTAGAACATTCCTCATGCCACCACTCCTTGCATAATCCACACTGAATACAATCTTCATCATATGATTATTCGCAGGCTGGTCATTATTTGCCGAACTTGTTGAGGGAATTGAGTTTTCGTTAGAGTTCAGAATAAGTTTTTACTTTCCTTTCAGGGTTTTTCCTTTTTTTAGTTTTGTAACCATTTTTATTTTTCTTAAAATCTTGATTTACCTTTGCTTCCTCTAGTTCCACCTTTTCCTTTTCTTTTTTCTCTAGCAAATTTTTAAATGGAAACGAAGTCATGATCTCAGATTTTTGAGATGCTCCTTTCCTTTTAGCTCCTAGTTGTTCATTTCGAGGAAGTGGCACAACTGATTGGATACTGACATCTATCTGAGAAGTGGAAGGTAAGACTTCATTCTCTTCAGGTGCAACTGCAACTTGGCAATCTTATCTAAAGGTGTTAAAGTTTCAAGTGTAGGAGAATAGCAATCGTTACTTATAATATCAGGATTTTATGGCTCAATACCTCAATACCTGTAACTCGGAAACCTTTTTCTGTGAGTTAAACCCTGGATGTGGCGCTATAAGCTTTTTGAGAAACCTCTGAAACTTCGTACAGGATTATTACTTTTTCTGGATTCTGTACATACTATTTTTTAGCTTTAGATGAGTGTGAAGCTTTCAAAGTGGCAAAGAAACCTTTATCCAACGGCTGTAGCACTTGATTCGCATGTGGTGGAAGAGTAAGAAAGGTTACATGGTTATCGCTACAAAACAAAACTTTAGATAGTGAGCAGTGAGATGTGTGATTATCTGTTATTAACAGAACAGAGTCTTCTGCAGATGGTTTAGCATGCTTGACAAAATGTTTCAGTCAGTCAATGAACAAATCTGAATTCATGTAGCCAGTGTCGCTGATCAAAGGCAAAGTTCCATCTTTGTACAAAAGAGGATTCATTCTCTTTCTAGGAAAAATCAATGCAGGCGGGACGAAAACTCCTGTAGCACTCATGTAGCATACAGCAGTGGTTGTTTGACCTCTTTCTGGGCTATTAATTTTACAAACAGTTTTTTTGCCTTTTGGTGTTATCACCAATGATGGTCTATTAGGGACTGTTGAGATACCAGTCTCATCTATTGAATTTCCTATGGGTAGGAAACGTTTTCTTCACACAACAGTTCTTCAGATTATTATAGAACCATGTCACTTGAACTTCGTTGAAACTCTTTGCCCTAGCGACAATGCACTAATCTGGATTTCGAACAGAAAGGTTATGCCGTTTACAAAATGATTTCAATCGATCTTTACCAGCTGATTTCTTCTCATTATTAAATCTGCCAGCAACTTCATTCAAGTCAGCATACTCGAAAGCAACTTTTATAATGTGCTTCCGGGTCAAGCCATAAAACATACTATCCAAGTCTTTGTAATGTTGAGCAAGTTCCTTTTCCATCTAATCTGTTAAAACTTTTTTGAATTGTCCAAGTGAAGTCAGAACCATGCCCTGAAAAAAAAGGTTTTAAGAGATAAGTAATGAATTTGCGATACGAAATATCAACAAATTATGTCTCCAAGTTCAAAATAAAAAATATAAGTGTGCTTACATGTATATCTTGAATCAGAATAATTTTAAAAAAAAATACTTACAGCTTAAGTCTTTTTCTTAAAGTGCACTCGTTGATTCCCAAATAATTCACTACCTTCCTTTTATTTTCACCAGCCTCCGATCTTCGTTTAGCTTCTTTCATCATCTCACACTTTGAATATCATTCTCTCAGACTTTCGCTTATAGGGTGCCGTTTAGTATAAAAGAGGAGGATGTTCTATAAAAAAAGAAAGTTCAAGTAATAAAAATTTAAACAAAATAAAATAGCTTAATTCAAATATTGTCATCTCCGAAATTAAGAAATCATAATTTTTATTATTTAAAAATAGTAAAAAGCATAATATTTAAACCCATAATTCATAAAATACTGTTCCCAATCTCAGTTTTTTTTATAATAATAATGATAAAATAAACTGGAAAGTTTTGTTGTAATGACTGCTTCAAATTATAGAGCGGATAAGTACGCATATCTGGCATGTGCGTGCTCTTAGCCCCCGATGTATTGTTTCTCTAAATCATTCACAGATTGCAGTAGCATTCACCACAGTCCAATTCTAACGTGGCCATGTTGTTCGGAAGGGAACAAACCTCATAATGGTGTTTACTTAGAAAGAAAGAATTAGTCCGTTATTTACAAAAGAATTAAGATTCTTTCACAGAAAACTTACATGCTAACATAACGAAACCATATCTTACCTGATAAATAAAATACAGCAAGGATGAAAATAATAATGATGGTCTCTTGAGAGAGGTGACAACACACGTGTTGATATGATTATACTCGCTTCTGCTTGCACTGTTGCCAACAGGGAAAAAATCCCTGCGTACTCTTACCCGACTACGTACTCTTACCCCCTTTCCCTTGCCGCTTCAAGTTGCCATTGTTCGACAATTCATAGGTTAGCCCTCAGTCAGTTCTTAGTAAACATAATGCATGTTTAGAGATATCATTGATTATACTTATGTACCAACGTTGGAAACGTAAATTGCAGCAAGTGTTTTGAAAAGAATTCATGGCAATGATGGTATTCCTTCAGATATTGCACAAATAGATTTATACATTGTGCTGTAGAGAACCTTGACTTCTCTGAAGACACTACAAATGGCAGAAAACCATTTCATGGGAGTATCATAACTGTATATCAGGTTATGAAAGAGCCTGATACATTTTTATCACTCTTATTAGTTTCGCTAAATGAGTTCCCAGTAAAATTCTTTGACAGTGCTCTGCTAACCATACTAACATATGCAAATCTATCTAATTGGAAAACTTACTAACCCCCTCCTGTTGTTCTCAGCACTGAAATGAACCATCAAAACATTATTATGAAGTCGTACTTACTGATACTGTTTGATTTTTTTAAAATTATATACTGACTACGAACAAGAAGCCTACTACACATTTTCTAACATGGGCCGGCTATAACGGCCTCTTGGCAGATCAGAAGCCTGTGATATGATCCCAAAGTCACCAACGAATTGATCAGTCCAACTTACTGTGTAACGTTACAGTTTTCTTTGATTACGACCCGGGGAAAATTATTTATATTTTGCTTTTCCAAGCCACAGTTAGGAGGCCGGGTTCTGTCTTTATAGGACTGTTCTTTGAAGGAGGGCGTTGTTGTTCATACCTAGCTAAATTGGTTAATAATTAACAAGGCAATAAACCTTCATAAGTTATATATCACAAATAAAAGTATCTGGATGATTAATCACAAATAAAAACTATGTACAAAATGAGATGTTCAAAATAGTTATATACAAAATCATAACGAAAAATTTAAAACGACCATATAAGCGTTCTCTAATACTAAAAAAAATATGTACAAAGTGAACTAAATGAAATGCCCGTTTAGCTGTTCTTTCGTGTTTACAACGATGGCAATCAAGTATTGAATTTTAATTCGTAAAGCTCAATCAATGAATGTATTTAATTTTCGGTTTGTTTCGGCTAGAGTTAATTTTAGCAACGGACGGATGATACTATTAAATTAGCATCAATGAAATTAATTAATTAGCACTTCTCATGGGAAGGCTATCAACCAACGGTAATTAACTTCTACAGGCCTTAAACAAATGCTAGAATGCTTTTGGAAGTTGTCCAAAAACGGGTCTCGTATCAATGGCTTAAAGGAATTTATGCGCTCCTGTCACATACACCTCTTGCGGTCGGAATACCTCGTAACGCGAGTTCTTATTGCATGAGCAACAAAAGGCGATGTTTAAGAGTTCTCTATGCGAGTCTATCGGATACCTCCGTCGAGTCGTATGTTCAACGACGAAATTTAGACGGGCCTCGCACAGTGTAGGACTGTGATTTTCAGTATACTTCAGTTACCTTATTGCTCAAACGACTGTTTAACTGAAGGATCGTGATTAACCTTCGGCGATGGTGCCCGATGCCCAAGAAACAAAGCTCTGTCGGCGATAGCGGAAAGTTTGAATAACTTACAAGTGAAATCTAGGTTGGTCGACTCGGTTATATACTTTAAATCAAAGGTTGATTCATTAAGCGAGCCCCACCATGAGAGAGCAGCTCGATGTTTACGGCTTCGCGGTCGGATTGGAAGTACGCTGGCCTGGTAATTGATGTCCCCGGATTCGAAGTCGGAGTCAAAGTATATCGTGGTTCTCCGCTCCA
>JAHWXV010708037.1:0-11379 GCA_024586415.1 Phrixothrix hirtus | reverse complement strand
AACACAAGTGTATCAAACCGACCATAAGGTGACTAGATGATTGTGAAAATTTGAAAACACCGCATACTGGAACAGAGATTAGACCTATCATATCAGAAATTATTACGGTACTGGATAAATATTGAAATAAACTTACAAACATTTGTTTGCGTTTTAATCAAAATTTTACTTATGCAAGTGTATCAATGCTCTACATGATTGAAAAGAGAAACAAATTCTCTATCAAATGCGCTTTTGGTTTTTTAAAGAATAGTTATTTGGTATTGTCCTATAACGTGAAACAAAAAACTAAGCAACTGTTATAGAAAGCATTTTTCCGTAAAATGCATATTTACTGAGATATATACGATATTCCATACTTTTCGGACACAGTGTATACAAAATTATGATTCGTAAAACAAAGTTCTTCCCATCCAAAAAACTCAACCAATATGACAGATTCCATAGCCTGAAGTAATCCTTGAAGATTTGCTGTTTATCTTCCGTAGAAGCTGCCGTCTGCAACTAAAGAAGAAGCAATGTAAATTTTGATAAGTAGATACACACATTACTCCTAGGACTGTTTTTATTCCATTATACAAAACAATTGTTAGTTTTAATACAATTTCGTAAGAAATTTATATTTTATTTTCAGATTTATATTACATCCAAAGGAAAGATACGGTAAGAACGTTTATTGCAAGAATAAACTTGCCGAAGAAGAGAATGTAGCAAAAGAAAATTCATGAGTAGAAATTATATACTCGTGTCATCAAAATTAGTTTTGTAGAAACGACAGAGAGAGAGAACCTTGGGATAAATGAAGTTTATAAACATTTAAAATCCATTGTAGAAGAAGATATGAATAAACACGAAGATGTTGTAGTGCTTTTAACACATACGTTTCGAGAACCTTGAAGAACTTAGATAACCATGCACAGATACTAGCAAAGCGTCGTATTGATAAAATCTTTGTTGATGCTGCATTGGGAAGATATAGTCTCAAGAAACGTCTACAGTTTTTTCTCTATCGTCACTTGCACAACTATCGTATCATAGCCATTTATATACGCATTATCCGGAATCGTCGCTATTATCAGTCGGTTGGCAATCGGGCGAACAAATGGACTGTTGCAACATGCCTTTCACTAATGTTATGTATCATTTTTGATATATACACTTATTACAAAAAAAATATATATAAATAGTAAAATTATTCACCGTAACTTCCTTGCACAAAGCTTCAATTAGTTTTCACAATCTTTAGGGTTAATGCCTGAAAGATCTTGTTTTGAAAATTGGAACAAGTAACTGAGACTAACTCAAGAGTCGCCGCTTTAAGTCTTTCTTTAACAGTAATTTCGTCCCTGATACAGTTATTTTGTTTGTAAACCAAGATCCAAAAAGCTTTTTCAAACAACATTTTCACTCGCCAAACAAATTCAATACACTGCATATACTTCTGTTTTTAGAGACTAAAACCATCCACCATGGACGTGTCCGGTTTTCCTTTATAATTAGTTTATTCAAAGGATGTAACTGACATTCGTAATAATTGCTTTTCCCTTTTTCGCCACACCATCTATTATTAAAATTAGTTGGTAGATGCACTTTGTAATGGATCATATTTGGTTGTGCTTGTTTACGTTTACGTTAGATGTGTATGCAGCTTTACCCATGCCTATACTTTTTTTTTCCAATCGTATTAAAATTATAAATTAATTTACGTTCATTTAAGAAAAAAGCAGCCACCTCGGAAAATCTAGACGGAAAATTTCTTTTCATACTGATTCTTGTTGCTTAACAACGACTGTCGATTGTGCGAACGAAAACTGCGGTTTTCGTTCTATCAGAGAAAACATTTAATTTTGTTACTGACCAATTTTATTTCTTTCAGGAGAACATTTATAGTTTGAAACGTAACGAAGGGCTAGCGCAAAATTTATTATATACATCACCTTCGGCGACAAGGATATGTGTAAACATCATTGATTAACAAATAAAATTTAGCTACATAAAATTAATTCTCAATATTTGACGATATATATATATATATATATATATATATATATATATATATATACATATACGTTACACATGTTAACCACGACGGGTACTCTTGCATAAAAATCCGATCAAATTTCAATTGCGTGTTATGGTACGAATATGCAATATATAAATGTTCACTTTTCGCTGGACAATACTGGATATAGCTTAGATTATAAAACTTAAAAATATTTACGAAATTATGAGTAATTAATTAAGAAGTAAATTCGGATAGTAAACTTGAATATCTATTAAAATTAATTAGAGGTTCCTTAATTTTAAAGAATATAAATGCCGATTGAACAATTAACAATAAAAAACAATAATGTAATGCACCTAAAAACATTTCATCTCATTAATCATTGAAAAGTCAAACTTACAGAATTTATTTTAAAAAAATTATAGAACATAAGAGAAAGGGATAGAAACAAGAAAAACTAGCTATAATGTTATACCATATTTCAAGCAGCCCAAGTGTCATTTTTTGTACTAAAAATTCAACTCGTAAGACCAAGGTTTATAAGTACTAAGGTCATAAAATGCACGGTATAATATAAAATTATTCTAGTTTTGAAATCATGTCCACATTTAAAATCTATTTTCGTGTATCGTATACTAGGTAGGGTAAAATAAAACGTATCTTTCATAAACGAATATAGACACACTTTTGAAGCTATTAAAGTTTCTAAAAATAATTTTAGTCAGTATTAGGCCCCATGTAGGCGAGCATGTAAATATGTGGTTACGCAACGTACACAATGCATCGATGCGGCATGCACCTTGCGGCATCGCACAGTTCCCGACTGCAATATAATCGCTATGACTGCGTTGACGGACATTCTCACACTTCTGTGCATCAGTGTTCGGTAAGTTATTCCTGTATTATGAACTATAATCCTAATTTATGTACATTTTCTAGTTTTCCCAATGTAAAGGTTATCACAATTGAAACCGTATTTAATAAATTATGCTTTAATGACAGTATTGCATGAATTTCAAAACATTGCAATTATTGAACCGCAAACACAAGTGACGTAGTCGTAACGCCAACGCAAACTGTTTCAATATTTAGTTCGTTTTTTTAATCTAACTTTAATTGTAACAAAAAAATAGAGAGGAGGCTATTACCTATTAAAGGAATGCCGGAAGCTATTTGTTACAAAAAGAAAAAAAGGGTTATTGTGGTACCTGAAGTTAATTTGGAGAGAGCGAAAGTGGGTGCAAATATAGTGATTGGTTAAAAATTTGTAATTCAGAGCAAGAGTGTGCTCCTTTTACTAGTTATTTATCTGCAAACTTGAAGAGAAAATTTTCGGAGTAGAACAGTATTTGAATTACAAAACCGAAAAAATTATTAAGTAATTAATTGTACGCAATATTCAAATATGGTTAAACAGAGCGATTATTTAGATTGTAATTTACAGACCGACTTGCACGAATAAAACTAAGCTATATTCTAGTTTGGTCAATTTCTACAAAATGGACTAATTAGGAAACATAAATTTAATGGTACTTTAAATACAATGCTGAAAAGGTAAATTCAAGGACATTATAATAGCAAACAAACGGTTACCTTATTTGGGCAATTTCTAAATTAATGCAGTAATTTTAGTTCGGATTATGTAAAAAAAAGACTATTCTTGGTATTTATCAAGATCTGATTGTGATTAGTTACACATTTAGTGTTTATTATTCCTTAAACGGAAGTGTGTGTGGACATTAGCAGCCAAAAGTTATGAATAAGCCGCCATATTTTATTGTTGATTGGAATCTTCCATCGGCTAGATGATTATATTATTTATGGGTTGAGGTGCATGCCCCCAAATAATTCCTATTCATGGACGATTTTTTATAATACAGTTTTTGATATATAATGAAAGAACAAATAATCAATCGATAAAGTGACGTTATTAAGAACATTACATTGCTCGTTTTTTTAGAAATCACAGGCTAAGTTTACGTTTAGGGGAAGATGTTCCAGGTTCAAATATTTTCTACATATATTGGTTATTACTTTGAACATCCCGCTGAGATATGTGCCATTGTACAGAAATTAAGAAACTTTTGAAAAATTTTGTCGGTTTTGAGTGCTCTATATGAAAAATATTACCAAAAATATTATCAGGTAAGCAATTCTTTTTGAGTTTATATTACGTACTATAATGTGTCGTTAATGACATTTTGGATCTAAATTTCTGTAATCCTTAATAAAAGGCGTCGTGTCGATTGTTTGCAAAAGTATTTTAAGGAAAGTTTGATTTTTTTTAGTGGGGTTAGATCGCCCACATGGACAGATTTCTGGATCTATGATCAAGTAGCGTATGATATGGAATCAACTCTATACTATATATTTGCAGTTTATTTTGGGTTTCTTATTCTAGGACTACTTGTGATACACGGTAAAATAAGCATTCAAAGAAAAGGTTGTACATACAAGCAGCGGTTAAGTCTGTTAATACATAAAAAATGTTCATTCAGGCAACTTATTGTTTTGGGCTTAAATGTCAAACTTCACATTGTTAAAATTGTAAAAACGAAATCTCATCACTCTTGCGATGAAACAACAACGGCATTTACTAAATTACATCGTGTGTCCATGGATTGTTCGTCCGCAAAGGGCAAAAAATTTTCAATATCAAAAACAAACTCGGTAATCAATCCGTGCATGCTCTAAAGCAAAATTTAGCATTTTTAAAATCACAACTACTCGTCATTATGTCTTACGAAATAAACAACAAAATATTAGTATTTTAGATCTTTGCTGTCAAATAAGGATAAAAAAATTGTCCAAAAATTACTTAGTTTAGTGAAAAATATCCGTATATGTACATTACAACAAATGCTTTAAAAGATTTAGTAAAAGGTTCGACGAACCAGTATGAGTAGCTGACAAAAAAACAAAAAAAAATTATAGAAAAGAAGATGTCGTTGTTACTATCGTGGAAAACCTGGACGTGTTGTTAAGACAAACAAGCCTGTTACAAAAAATTTTTAAGTAAAGCAAAATTCATTGATTTAAACGAAAACTTGGATGCAAATTCAACTTGAAACGACAACTTCAGATTACAACTTTGTTTACGTATTGTTGTGCACCTTTCATTGAAACACTTTGTTTTCAATCAAGTAACTTTTACAATCAATGAGGAGTATCTTTTCAACATTGTAAGTGCAGGGCCAAATTTCACAATAAATATTAATCATCAGGATTATAAAAAGGATAATCTTTGATTCGGGATATTATACGATAGAGAGTTTGGGCTATATTATTATAATTAACATTTGGAAATGCTTGAAAAGTGTTTGCTAACAGAATTACAAAATCTTTTTTGGAATGAAAGACTCAAAATTCATTTACAACAAGATTTCCATGCGCGCCTCACAATATTGAGAATAGTTAGATTTTTAATTTAAGGAAGAATGTATTAGAAGGTATGGGCCCATATTATGGTTTTCCAGGTCGCCAGATTTAGTACCATTAAAGATAATGTAGAGAGTTATGCCAAATGTTAATGGAGAATTTAGAAAAAGGGTTGAGAAATGTTTAGTGTTTGACGGATTTTATGTAGAATAATAATGTTTTTGCTAATTTTAAAAAAGAAAAGATAATTTTATATTGCTTTTTTAAATTGGAAAACCTGCATATAGCTTTTTCTGAACAATTTTTCCTTGTAAAATGCTTTCATTTATAGTAACGAAAATATACAATTTATCTGCAATGTTTCCTAGATTAAAACAACTCTCAAAATCATTTCACGCCATGCAGGAATTGATTACTAAATTTGATTTCATATTCAGAATTTTTTTGACCTTTACACTCAGATTGCAGGCAATCCATGGGCACACTGTTGTTGCGTACAAAATGTGTCCTTAGTATGTATGCTAGCTCTAGAAGATATATCATAGGGCAAATCTGGAGTTGTGTTGAGGCAGGCGCCACTGCGTCCGTTAAATGTATATTGAAGCTAAACGTAGAAAACGTCAATCTAAAAAAATGGAAAAGTAAACGCTCAAATCAACAAATATTTACTTAACACACAAAATCAGAAATTTCATATATTTGCACAATGGTTATAAGATTTAAACACAGTAAGTTCAGATTTAAATTTTGAAGAATACTTTACAATTAAATTAATTACAATCAAATTTAGCGAATTCGTAATGACAGAAACATAAAAGAAATACTTACAACTTAACAATTCGTAGATGGGTACGCATTCTTTCAAAGCTAGCTCTGAAGACTGTAGGACCTCCTAAAAGGTTGCTGCAATAAAATGTTATTGTAATACTTACATATATTTAAATAAAAAAATGTCTTTGACACGTCAGTTGTTTCTTTGGCGGACCTTGGTGAAGTTAAAAATGGTTATATCAAACAAATGATGCAACATAGTCGCACGTTGATGCAATTACATTCTTCTGGACATCTTCTAAATGTATCAGGAGCGTAACGAGGCTTAACTTAAGATCAAGCGTGGACAAGGTCTCTCAAGGCAAAATCTTGATACATTTAGTTGATTTGAAGAAAATAAAAAACTACCTGCCGTTCACAGAAATTTTGTGTCGGTGATACATCCAAGAAAATAATTTGTTAATACAAAAAAATTAAATGAAATTAACATCTGGAGTCTAGGTCCCATTTCCAATTTAGGAAGTACACAGGATTAAATTAAACAGACTTGACAATTTGTCGACGGACTCGTCCTGGGAAACGTCGTTACTTCTGACTTCCAAAGCACCATGGCTTTGCACGACATGATCAAAAATTTGTTAATTTAAACAATTAATTTTAATCCGACCTAAAGCGCACACGTGGCTCTCTCAAACCGCTTCAATCGAATGTCTGCAAAACCTGCCTTACTGATAAGAAAACCGGCTTGTTGCCAAAAATTTTATCACGACCTTCCAATAGCAAATATAAAGAACTTTTATATGTTATTTCAAAACTAAAATAGGAAAATGAAATAATTTGTACATAACTTAATAACCAGGAGCGAGAAAACATAATATTAATTAAATTTTTATAAATAACGCAATTATTTTAGCTAAAATAAATCACAAATTATTGTTGTAACTAGGTAAAATAAAATCATAGCTCGTTACGAGGTTTATTCATGAAAAATTAAGACGTTGTAGACGTAGTTAACAAATGAAACATTGCAATTTATAAATGTAACATTGCATACTAACTTGTTGAAAAGTATGTTATGACCTAACAGTTTCTAAAGTTAAAATGTCGGCATATGAAATGAACCAATGGGCCTATAACTTTGGCAGATACCGTGAACTAAACAACAGATCTGATTATAACCCTGTATTCGAGATGCTTCATTTAATAAACCCAACGTTATCCGGTTTTTCATCAAGTTGGAAAAAATATATGACGAATATGGTTCATTTGACAGTGCAGCCGTTACGGTATGCTATATTAAAATAAGACTTCTGCTTGTTTAAGAAATAAGTTCTTATTTAACTTCTGTTTACCTTTTTTTCTTACAATCCTTGTTTAACTAACACTTAATAATTTATTTAACAACTAATAATAACTAACATAATTCAACATCATTTCTCTTTGACAAGTTACTTGAAATCTAAATTAAATAAAAGGTTCCTCATCAATAATAGACTGGTAAAGTCATGACGTAAAGATTTTAAACGCTTTGGATTCGTCATCACCTCAAACGATACAAGAACATCATTTTATACGTATACTTGCAGCCTTAAACTCGCATTGGAAAATATCTTTAAACGATGAAAAGACTGAACGCTTTAAGATGCTCGGTTAAAGCATGTAAAACCAACGACCTGTACTTCAATAAGAACAAAGTAAAAATTAAGACAAAAGCAACTTATCTCGGTCAGCTATTCGATAGGGAACTGACCTGGAAAGCTCACACTCTTAAAGGAGCAGCATACGCCAGACATATGGTAAGAAACTTGACCCGGTCCTTGGTCCACAAAGACAACTCTCTTTAGAACAAAGGAATAAATTACTAAAGGGGATGCTCCTCCCGTGCTTAACTTATGGAGAGGAAGTAAACGTAAAGGGCTCAAAAGCAGCACTGAATACCGTTACAACTGCGCTCAGAAAATTTTTAAGAATGAGAAAAGACCTTACTGGAAGAGCGGCAGATGAAATAGTGAAGATGAATGAGACGCCAGGAATATGTTCTGAAAAGGTCTTGTCGCACGGCAACAAAATTCAACCTGCCGAACTACGCCAACTTGCCAGAGCTGGAAAAGCTCATCTATATAGACGAGAAGAAGGAACTTAAAAGAACATAAAATTGCATGTTTTTACTTGGCGTTATGCAATATGACCTTTTTCAAATTTCTTTGAACTTCTAGTATGACTCTGCCTCGGAAACACAGAATCTGTTCATAATTGAAAACTGAAACGTTGCTACAAATTCTAAGAATAATATTTTTGTGTTTAATTAAAAAACAAATTATTGCAATAAAAGACACATTACATTTAATCCTCCCTAAAATACCCACTTTTTTCTGGGTCTTTAATTTCTCTAACGTAACTACATTTCGTGATCCTTTTGACTTTGCGGAATGGTCAGAAATCGCACGTTGCTAGAGTCGGCGAATTAGTTAGAAGTAGACAGAAATTCCGATATCAGAAGCGATGTATGACACGTAGCATAGTAATGATGGACGATAAAACTGATATTTATGTCTCAAGTTGTTTTCTACGGCCATAGCTTTTTAAACTCCCTAAAAGGCTGTCGTAATATTTACAGTTCATCGTAGTGTTATCGGGTACAAATTCAGCTCTGACAATTCTGTCAACACTAAAAACATATTCTGCAGAAGTGGCGATTCTTGGTCTTAAAATATGATGGTGCTGCGGGTATAGATATTCGAAAAATTAAATGCCTGAAAAACACTTTTCAACACTACCACGTTAAAATATAATCAAACTAAATTCCTCAATATTTGATGGCAATCTAAAACATTACGTTTCGAAAATCGTTTAATATAGGTGCATTGAAAAATCTTTTTAAATAGTAGTTAACTTTACCCGTCAATTTACCACAGGAAAGTGTTAAAATATAAACAAAGTCTACTTATCACAATCTCTTTTTACATAACAAATGAACCCGCCTGTTTTTATTTAAGGCAGACTTGTCAGTTTTATTTTTTGTACGTTATAATTTATTATACATATTAATAAATACACGCATTTTGCTGTAAAAGGTTTATCTAAAAATTACATTGTTAATTTATGTATTTTCTAATGCTGCGAAACCTCCGAAAATGTGATTTATTTTAAAATTGAAAATCCTCACAAAATGCACCTGCATTCTGGTTAAACCACATTATACTGCGGTATTTGCAGCTCGAAAGCGTAAGTTATAATACAAGTATTTAGGTTATGTTCAAGCCCAAACTTTCTAACCATCTCTTGTAAGTATGCGATGACGTAGACATTCTGACCTGTGAAATAGACGTTGACGTCACAATTTGTGGTTTGCTTTGTTGTTCAAAATAATAAATATTGCGCTTGCGGTAATTGACCGAAATTGAACATGTAATTTCTTCATTAATGAATTTTTATTGAAAAAACTGCTATATTATAAAGATTTAAAAAATAAATAGATACATAAAATCGATTATTTTTGAAAGCAACAGCCGGTGTTGCAGCTCTGCAGCACTTATTGAAGAACCGCCACTGTTTAACATTATTTTGATGTTGGACTTCGATTGACGTTCAATCTTCGTACCGAAAGAACTGAGTGATTTATATCCATAACTCTGAACCATGGTCTCAGAATCACAACCATATACCCAACTTTCGTCTTGCGTTGTGACATTTCTTAAAAACACGGCATTCGAAGCGAACGATTGCGTAACGCCAACGAAATTAATATATCCTGTTGGTTTTGTTCAACCGTCAAAATGCGTTGAACGAATTTCGCAAGTACTTGCTTCAAGTCCAAATTTGTTAAAATATTTTTAACGGAACTTAGGAGATATTCACATTTTCAAGAATTTCCTTGAGAGTCAATTGCTTCGACTTCAGTATTGAAAGCCAATGTACAACCATCCCAAAATCACTCGAACCACTTATAAACTATTTTCAAGGTTGCTACAGTAGCACTATATACTAATTTATTTTATGTTAATGCGTTATGCGTAAGCATGGTTTATTACACACTTCGTAGCTCAAAACCGACAGACTATAGCGACTAAGTTCAAACTTCTCATGCATTGTTACTAATAGCGTTTCCGATTTATATGCATTGCACGGGTGTGGTGTGTATTAGCTGCTTTCTATTTCCAAAAAAATAGTATAAAAACTAGAAAACGTACAAAATATGGTACTTTTTTTGTAAAAGAAAGATGACTGATGTATATTGCACTGGTATAATGCAGCAAAGCTAAAATACTATAAGACCCGACGTGCTGGTTCCCGTATTGAAGTCTCCTGGTTTTCTGCCGGATGGTGCTTGACAGCCACATTCACGATAGTTTTCGATTACAATATTATTTCTAATTTCTTGAATTTATGCTTACGTGCTAAATTTACTAATCTTTTTATTATACCTGTATAACAGCTTTGTTTAAACAACTTAGCAGCATGCATCAAAAGGCTTTTAAAACACACTGTGTTTTAAAAGTTATTAGGGAATGGCTTCAATAGTTATAACATATTTATTTACTCGTCAAAGTACATTAATATGTGAATATCAAATAATTAACATACATACATAAGGAATTTGAATGCATCAGAACAAACAGGACTATTTTGCATAAATGTTAAATGTACAATTTTAATTATTTGAAATTTGATTTCAGATGAAACTTTTACATTATTTGTAATCATTTTTAAACAGCAGTCAAACAGGCTTGCAAATAACGGTGGGTATTCTACATGCTACGATTTGTGAAAATATCAGGTAACATACTTCAAATAAAAGTAATTTTGGTTTGATTTTAATGTTTAGTAGTAGTTCTGTTTTTTTTTCAAATAATTATGGGGATATAATAAAAATCTGGTGCGAAACAACACACGACTTTCTCTTACACATTTTAAATTTAATTTGAATTTATTGACGTTAGTTACTTTCCTATACAACTAAATTGTAAACTCGAAAATTAATATAAAACCATAAATAATTCATCCATTTATAATTTCCTTTATACATGTACTAAGAGTTTTATAATTAAATTTCAAGCTCATTTCAAGCAAAACTAATTTATAGATTTAAATAAAAGGTAACGAAATATGTAAATAATGCATACAGTTAAAATATTAATTTATTTTTATTTTGAGGACGATAATTGGAACGGTCACCCATCCAAGTTACTGGCCAGACAAAACCTTGCTTAACTCTAGAGATTTTT